>JAYKAV010001011.1:417072-510034 GCA_035582835.1 Phoebastria nigripes | reverse complement strand
ATGGAGGCCGCGCCCGGGAGCGCCCCGCCGTCCCCCGCCGCGGCGTTGCGGCTGGCGCTGGCGGCTCCGGGGCTGCCCGACGGCCCCTTCGGCTGCCCCATCTGCCTCGACCTCCTGAAGGACCCGGTGACGGTGCCGTGCGGGCACAACTTCTGCCAGGGCTGCCTGCGGGCGCTCCGCCAGCGGCCGGGCCCCCCCGACGGCGGCGGGGCGGGCGGGGCCGCCCGCTGCCCGCTCTGCCAGGAGCCCGTCCCCGCAGCCTTGCGGCTCCGCAAGAACCGCGCCCTCTGCGAGGTGCTGCCGCTGCTGGCGGCCGCCGCCGCCGGCTCGTCCCCCCCGTCCCCAGCCGCCGGGTCCCCGATGGCGCCGGGAGCCGAGGAGGAGGATGCGGCGGGGGAGGAAGGAGCGGCGGTGCTGTGCGACGTGTGCCCGGCGGGGTCGCGGCTGGCGGCGGCGCGGTCGTGCCTGGTCTGCCTGGCCTCCTTCTGCGGAGCCCACCTGGAGCCCCACCGCCGCGCCCCCGCCTTCCGCGCCCACCGCCTGGTAGCCCCGCTGCGGCGGCTGGAGGAGGGCCTCTGCCCCCGCCACCTCCAGCCCCTCGACGGCTTCTGCCGCGCCGAGCAAACCTGCGTCTGCGCCCGCTGCCGCGCCCACGAGCATCGCGCCCACGACGTGGTGCCCCTCGAGCGGGAGCGCGAGCACAAGGAGGTGCGTGGGGGGGTGCGCGGAGGTCCCCACGCGGGGATTGCCCCGGCGGGCGCTGTGCTGGTGGGACCCTGGTATGGGGGCGTCCGTATGGGGTGCAGTGCCGGCAGGGCATCCTGGGCGGGGAGGGATGGGGCAGGCTGGGTGGGGAGGGTGCTGCACCCATATCCCCACGCGGGACCTAACCCTGAGATGGGGGCGTCCATATGGGGTGCCGTGCTGGTGGGGCATCCTGGGTGGGGTGAGGTGCAGCACCCCTGGGAGGGGTTCATGCGGCACCCACATCCCCACAGGGGACCTAATCCCCGAGTGGGGGTGTGCAGGTGGTACGCCCTGCGCGGGGTGGGTGCTGCAGTCCTGTCCCCACGGGGGACCCCACCCCAGCATGGGGGGCGTATGGACAGGGGGCTGTGCCATCTGGTCACCCTGTGGGGTGGGGACATGACAGGCAGCCCCAGGACAGGCATTAGGGGCAGACCCTCTGGCAGCCAGCCCTTGGGAGGGTTTGGTCCCAAACTTGCAGTCCCTGTGGGTGTAGGGCTGGGGGCGAGGGCGTCCGGGACACCCTGCAGTGGCCGCCCCCGCGGTCACGGGGCACCCGTCTTCTCCATCTCGTTCCCACAGCTTCGTCAAGGCAGTTTTTCTCAGCGCACTGGCAGCCTGCCCGGCCGCTGTTCCCACTCCACCAGCCTTTTGTGTCCTGGCGTTTTGGCAGCGGGGTTTTTTCCGTCACTCCCATTCCCAGATGCGGCTGAGTCACCTCCCAAATTCGCACCCACAAGCCTCCCCGGGAGCCGGGGCTCCAAGCCCAACGCGGTGCCGCCTTCCTGGGCACTGCTGCCTCGAGTGCATGGGGCCTCTGCAGGGCTGCAGGCTCACGGCGTGGTGGCATCCCCATGTCAGCATGGGGCATTTGGGAACCTTGGGGGGGTTTGCTTTTTTCCGGGGGAGAGCCCAGGGGCTGCGGACATGCTGGCAGGGAGCACAGCGGCAGCCCTGAGCCAGCTCCCACTCCCTTGTGGGCTCTTGGGGCTGCAGGAAAACCCTTTTGCCGGCATTATTAGTCATCAGGTGCCTTAAAATAGAAAGCGTGTGTGATCCCAGCCCTGAGGAGCTGTCGAGCCTCAGCAGGCGCTGCTTAACGTCGCCTGCATGGCCTCTGCAGCTGCTCTCTGCCTCTGCCCTCGTGCTGCGGGGTGGGAAGGATGGACAGGGAAAGCGCCTGTCCCCTCTCTCCAGGCACGAGCCCCGCAGGGGGCTGGGGGCTGAGCACTGGGGAGGGGAGCTGCCCCAGTTGGGGAGCGCAATGCCCTCCTGACTCCCGAGGGACCCGTCCTCATGATGGGCAATGGCTGGTGCTAACAATAGCACGTCAGGAAACGCCGCGTTCGGACAGTGCTTCCTTTGCAGTCACGCAGCACCCGTGCTCCCGAGCTGGTTTGCTTTGCTCCTAACAAGAAATGTCCAGGAGACGCAGCGCTGCGTTTCCAAGTGCTCTGGGTCTGCCTTTCGGTTTCCGCACCCATCCCAGGCAGATTTTTCCCAGCCTTGTGATACACACTAAGACCACATGCCTTAGCTGCGCTTGCTGCAATCACCGCCCGATGGTTTTGCTTTCAAATTCCTATTTTGTTTGGTTTCCGCTGGGACTGGAGCGAGGAGCGGGGAGCTGGGCACAACCCTTTGCAGCCTGGCTGCTCCTTTAGTTTTCCAACTGAGTGAGAAGGGATGTTTGCAGGTTGGATGTTGCAGGGGAGGAAAACAGGAAAACAACTGGCGATTCCCCTTGCACCCTTCGCC
This sequence comes from Phoebastria nigripes, assembly GCA_035582835.1. Classification (NCBI taxonomy): domain Eukaryota; kingdom Metazoa; phylum Chordata; class Aves; order Procellariiformes; family Diomedeidae; genus Phoebastria; species Phoebastria nigripes. The sequence goes on along the minus strand of JAYKAV010001011.1, from coordinate 507,529 downwards.
CGAAGCCTGATAGAAAGGTCACAGTCAGAGAGGGGGCTGTGGGTTGAACTTAGGGAGAGGCTGGGTCCCCCACGCCTCCCTGCCACCGGGATCGGGGGGCAGAGCTCAGCGTTTGTCCTTCGTGTCCACAGGCCCAACAAGCCAAATTCCTCAGCGATGTGGAGAACGAGCTGGAGGAGCTGGCAGTCACCATCACACAGGCCAAGAAGATGGTGGAGCTCATTAAGGTGACTCTGCAGCGGCTTCGCTCCATTTGCACAGCTTGGCCGGGGAGCGGAGGCGAAGGGGCTGTGAGCTTTTGGGGCGTATGGGGTGTAGAGGTGGTGCTCACAGGGGAGCAAGCGCTCCGTAAAACGATGATGACCGTGGCAAGGATCCCTGAGGATTCTTGCTCCTCATCTCTACTAACCTTCATGGCATCTCTGGTTGCTTTCGTCTGCAACCTGGAAGGAGGAAGGGGGCAAGGCCTGTGCCAGGGCATCCGCTGGCTCTTGCACCTTCTCTCTCCCCAGGCTCATGGGGGTTTTGGTCCCCTTTGGCCCTTGTGCAAACACGTAACTCCACCGCCTGGGGACACGAGACGTGGTGGACCAGTAAGCGGCTGTGCCCAGTCAGGTCCCTTGACACCTGGGTTGTAAAGTGCTCTGAGCTCTTGGGTGAAGGGGGTCATGGGGTGTCGGGGGACCCCACAGAGCTGAGAACTGGGTGCTGGGCAGGGGACAAGGGTGCTCTCCTGCACCCTCGCCTGTGGGAGGTGACCCCGACGCCTCTTTCCCTGTGCTCAGGGCGCTGCCACCAAGGAGAGGGAAAGAGTCGAGAAGCTCTTTGCAGAAGCCTCCGAGGTCCTGGCGACCTTTCAGAAGGAGGTGGCCAGTTTCATTGAGGATGGGGAGCGCTCCATGCTGGGGGAGGCCAAGGCCGATCTCCGCTGGAAGGAGGAGAGGCGAGCCAAGCTGGCCCAGTGCAAGCAAAACCTGGAGAACGTCCCCAGCACCGACACCATCTACTTCCTCCAGGTGCCTGAGTGGGATGGGGTGAGGAGAAGGAGCCGATAACATCGTCTTTTGGGGTTTTGTCCCATTTCATGTGGAGCTGGGTGCCAGGAGCCCTGGGGCGTGGGGCTGCAGAGTCTCACGCCCGTTGGCACAGTCCTCTCCCCTCCCCGCTCCTGTGGGGACTGGGCGACCAAGACTTTCTCCTCCGTCACCCCCACCTCCATCCTGGCCGTGACTCAGGAGAAGCTGACGTGCTGCCCAGGCTGGGTACCTAGGTGTGGGGGGCAGAGAGCAAGAGGTTGGGGTGCCCCACTGCCCCCATCCAGCATCCCCCCCTCCCCAGCAGCCCAGCAAGAGGAGACCTTTTTGGGAGGAGATGCTGCTCCTTGTGAGGTGGGCATGGTCTGGGTCCAGGTTTGAAAGGGAGCGAAGAGAAGGCGCCAGGAACACGCGGCTGGGAAAGTGCTCTCCTCCCTTATGCAAGGCTGTCCTTGGGCCAAGTCCTGTGAGCTGCCAGTTCCCAAATCCTCCGGGGCAGGGTGGGGTTGTGGAACAAGAGACAACTTCGGCTTGTTTGAAACCTCCTGAAACTCCATCTTTTTGGCTCAGGAATTTCAGGCCTTAAAAGYAGCCGTGGAAGAAAACCTCTCCCCGGCTCTGAGCTTCCAGAACGAGCTGAACTTCACCAAATGCACCCAAGCTGTAGGCGCCGTGAAGGATGTGCTGTCCACTGCCTGCAAAAACCAGTGGGACCACTTGCAGGGGAAAGGAATTGATGGGCTGAGTTTCCAGGAGATAGAGGAAGGTTTGTGTTCACCCAGCCCCTCTGCCCGGAGGTCACCCTGTCACCCTCCATCCTCCCCGTGTAGGTGGGAGATGCCTGCAGGCCCGATGGCTCCTGCGAGTGCTGGCCCCTCTCCCACCAGCCCTGGAAGCTGCCCGGCACGGTTGTGCTGCACATTGCACAATCCCTGTCTGGGCTTATGCCTTGTCCTTGAGGTTTTATGAATTTTTCCACGGAGACCAGAGACTGGAGAGGCAACAAACAGGCTGGGAGTTAGGCAGGGCCCTGCGGGAGGGGGCAAGTGGCCAAAGTGGCCTCCCGTGAAAGGAGACTCTTTCTTCCCAGGATAGACGATCCTCTTCATGGGGCAGGCTGTGGTCTCCCAAACCTGCCAGGGTTAGAAAGCCACCGCAGCAGCTTTCTCCCATGCTCTCTCATTTAGCCTGAGCTCTCTCCTCTCTCTCATTTTCTCAGATGCCCATGGGAATTGCAGCCGGTTCCTTGCCCCCCCTGCCCATCTCCCTGGTGTGGCAAAGGTGGCATGTGTCCTTTCCCGTGTCCAAGCCGGCAGGGATGTGCAGGGGGAGCTGGGGATGCCGGCTGGGGCTCGGGGGCCGCAGCAGCTGGGTACCACCAGGGTGTCGGGCGGGGGGCGATGCTCCAGTAACGCCCTTGTTTGTGGCATCGGTTTCTTTGCTGATGGCAGACCCTTCTGTCCCTGTCTCTGCAGCGTTGGCCGAGTCCCGATTTCCAGACAAGTCAAACAATCCCGCCTGCCTGGAGAGCCGTGATTACTTCCTGAAATGTAAGCGAGGGACTTTTGCTTTGACAGTTGTTGCTAAGGTCCATCTTCCCTTTCCTCTCTCCCGGCCGGCCGGGTCCTTCCCGCATGCCTGGCCAGCGCTGGTCCCGAGCCAACGGCTGGCAGGAGCGCTGCCACCACCAGAGGAAATATTGCTCATCTAACAAGGAAGCCTCCTTGCTTTCCTGACAACGGTCATAATCTGTTTAGGTGATTCTTTTTTTCCCTTGTCTGTGGTTCTGCTGGACCAGCTGCCAGGGGGGCTGCAGGCATACCGTGTAATTTCTGCTGCCTTCCAGCCCTTGACGAATTGGATCCTCCATTAAATTAGATCAGAGTTTGTGCATCTGCCTCRCTTGCCACAGAGCAGCGGTCTGATGAGGGTCAGCTTCAGCGGTAGCAAGCAGAGTGATAATTCAGTGGCTGAGCAGAGACAGTGGGACAGAAGGGGCTGAGGCTGAAGGGTGCAGGGCTGGGCTTGGGCTTCAACACCCCACGTGTCCCCCCACAGCCTTACGGGGGATGTGGGGTCACCTACTGAGATGTCCATAGGGGACAAGATCTGCCTCGGCGGCACTGGTGCACCCTGCTGGGAGCCAGGCAGCAAAGCCTGGGCTTAAGCAGGGCGTGCTGTGCCGCTGCTGTAGGGTTTGGACACGCCATGGGTTCAGACCTGCAAGGCAATCGGCAGCAATACATGTCCAGGGCTGTTCCTCCTGGACATCCTCTCTGTTCGGGATCCAGCGGTGGTTCTCATGAGGCTCTGCACGCTGGGGGCTGCCTCTGCTCCCACGGGAGCCGTAGGGCAGCGAGAGCCGACCGCAAGGAGCAGTTGGTTTGTAGCCATGATGTGCCTGGCTGTTCTCCTGTCATCTTGGGGTCCCTCCCTGCTGTGTTCGTCTGTGGTTGCCTGAAACCTGCTTTTATATGGGATGTTCCTGCTACCACTCTACCTACATTCTCCAATGTCTGATATCACGGTTGAGCTCATCGAGCAGCCCCTCTGCTCTCTCCTCTGCCCAGTTACCTGTATTCGTCCTGCTTATGGGAGTATCAACTCTTTCAGCCTCTTATCCTCATCAGCTGAAATTGGCCGTGGGATGTAAAAGCAAGGGGACACAGTGATGGTGGAAGTCAGAAAGGATCATGCTAATCGCCGAAGGCTGGAGCAGGGGATCAGAGCGTGGAGGGCTGGCGGGATTTCCTCCTGTTTCCCTCCTCATCCTCATGTCTCCTTCTTGCCCCAAACAGTTGCCTTCATCATTGACCTGGACAGTGACACAGCTGACAAGTTCATCCAGCTGTTTGGCACCAAAGGGGCCAAGCGGGTGCTGTGCCCCATCCCCTACCCGGAGAGCCCGACCCGGTTCATCAACTGCGAGCAGGTGCTGGGTGTGAACCTCATGAACCGGGGCAACTACTACTGGGAGGTGGAGCTCATCGACGGCTGGGTCAGCATCGGCGTCATCGCTGAGGACTTCGACCCCCGGGAGTCCTACAACCGTGGCCGCCTGGGGCGGAATGAGAAGTCCTGCTGCCTGCAGTGGAACGGACAGAACTACGTGGCCTGGTTTGGTGGATTTGAGTCCGTCATCCAGCAGCCGTTCTTCCACACGATTGGGGTCTTCCTGGAGTATTCAGAGAAGGCCCTGACCTTCTACGGAGTCAAGGACTCCAAGATGACCTGCCTGCAGCAGCTCAAGGTCTCCCATTTTGCCAAGGGTCAGTTTGACCCATTCCAGAACAAGATCAACCACCAATTCGCCTCCCTTTTCTTGTGCAAGCTGAAACCAGCCTTCTTCCTGGAGAGCGTCGATGCCCACCTACAGATCGGGCCACTGAAGAAAGATTGCGTTTCGGTGCTAAAGCGTAGGTAACTGCCCGGAGAGCAGGAGCACGGGAAGACCCAGAAAAGTCTCTCCTGCAGTGTATTGCTGCCATCAGGGCTTCTCCTTGGTAGCGTTGTATTTCTCTGTGGCAGTCCTCCCTCCTCACTCTGTGCTGTTTGTGACCCAGGGGTGGATGAAGCCGTCCAGTGGGCAGAGCTGCGGGCTGGGAGCCAGGAGGGAGCTGGATCCGAGTGCGAGCTCTGCTGCTGGGCTGCTGAGCGAACTTGGGCGAGTCTTCCTGCCCCTCAGTTTCCCTTTCGGGACATCAGGGACCGCGATACAGCCTTTCTTGGTAAAGCGCATTGCTCAGGAGAAGTGCCATGTAGATTTGAAGCTGTATCTCGGCCAGCTGCCAGGCTGCCCGGTCCCTCTGCTTAATATCTGCTCGCGCTGCCCTGGCAACTTGCATAGATGCTCTGCTTTGTGCCTTATCTCAGTCTCTGTGTCACTGCTACTGCTGCTTTTTTAAGCGCTAGCTCATCGACACCTTCCACATGCTCCTTATGAAGTGCCTTTGAAGTAGCAAGCCCAGCATGGACTGGGTGAACCCCCAAAGCAGATGCGGTCGCTTCCCCAGTGCCCACATCACCGTCGTGCCTTGGCGTGGGTGAGCAGGGTGCTCCGGGGCGGGTGGGATGCAGAGGAGCCCGGCTGGGTGCAGGGGCGATGCTGCGGTGACACAGTACCTCTCCTTGGGGGGCTGACCACCCATTAGTGCTGCAAATGTGAAACGAGGATCTTTGCCCTCCCTCGCGCTGCAGCTGGTGGGTATTTTGAATGCTGGTCTGTGGCCAGGCCCATTTGGGAAAAGCCGTGGTCCCACGTGTGTTGGAGCCCCGCGGCCATGGGGCTGTTCCCCACTGCAGCCAAAAATCCCAGYTGGGAAAGGGGAGAAACCTCCTGCTGAGAAGCAGCAGCACTGTTCCTGCCTTGAGATGGTGAAGCGAGCGGCGCAAAACAGTTTTGAGGATGTGCTTTTAGTAAACACATTCTTCGGGAACTGCTTACAGAAGCTTTACAGCCAAATTTCCCCCCCCATGTTTTTGATGACCCTACTATTTTAGGGGATTTTAATATTGTTAAACTCCCAACTCTTAAAGTACCCTGGGCACACGTGAGCTGTAAACGTACCACATAGCTTAGAGAGTTTTTTAAGTGACAAAGAGGTGCTGTGAGTATGTCCTGGGGGCAAATGCTGTGGTTTAGGCACAGCTGTAAGCACATCGATAGAAGGAGCAGCATCAGTCAGTTATTAAATGACTCTGTAGACTCTGGCAATAAGTAACAATTAACAAAAGCTACTCTCAAGTAAGTGTCCCCTCCAGGAAAGGTGGAAACTTGAGGCTAAGAGCCAAAAATGCCAGTTCACATGTCCTAAGAGAGCTTTTCCAGCTCTGCCCTGCAGACGACGTATTTGCGGTACAGAAACACTGCCTGCAAGGGTGGCACAGTGCAGCCCCTGTCTCAGCACAGCGTGCCTTTCCACAAGTTTATTTTTTCTGAGATTAGTTTGCTACCTACCTCCTGAAGCTTGCTTTACAGAATCGTAGTGCTGTGTAATATATACCTAGAGAGAAAATATATTGGGTCAGGTTCTTCGCTGGCGTGAGTGAGTCAGTGATGACACATCAATGGTCAACAGGGATGGAAAATGGCCCATTTAGCTAAATATATGAAATATATATATAATCCCCAAAGGATAAGCTGGAAATCACAGTGGTGTATTCAAGGGGAGCCAAGGGAAAAAAGTGAACGTGAATAAAAAGGGCAGCCACAAAGCAGAGAGGTTTAAAGTTAAAGCCACGTTTACATAAACACTGAGGCTTAAAGAGCTCCTTTACTGTAACTCGTTTGCCAGCGCTGCCAGTTCCTGCTGGCGTGGGAAGAGGTGCGGGTCCCCAGCAAACCGCCCCACGTTGGGCCCTCGCTGGAGGGGCTGAAGGGTCCGAATGCAGCCGCCCCCTCCCCAGGGCAGGGCTGCTGAGTCGGTCTGGGAGGTGGACCACTGGGATGTGTCTGCAAATCCCTCCTCCTCCTCCTCCTCCTCCTCCTCCTCCTCTGCATGCAGCGACTCCTAAAATACTGCAGGCGGTGGGAAAAGGGGAGGTAGGGCTTCCAGGGTGAAATCTTCAGATGAAATCTTCACCTTTTCTGGCCAGCAGGAATGCTGCCTGGACTTCCGTCTGTATGGGAATTCACTCTCCGTGTCCTGAGCTCCTACCTCAAAACCGCTTTGTTTGGCTCGCACCAGTCGCTCTCCTGCAAAACTCAGCCTTTGCACGAGATGTCAGCGGTGACATAGCACAGGCATCGCTGCTGTTTTGCTAACACCAGAGAGGACTTGGTACCAGAAATGCCTTACCAGATAAGAAAGGTAGAGACATGCAACAGCTCGTTGTATGGTCGTGTCCCGAGAGGAAGAGGAAGGTAACCTTGATCTCTGCTGCATGCCTGCAGGAAGAGATCTCACATGTGGGTTCCCATCTCGGCTCTGTCTGGGTCCTAAATCTCATTTATTCAGGCAAAACTCCCACTGTTTGCAGCAAGGCATTTTGCCAGAGTAAATACAGCGGATCTGGGCCTGTGCCCCATTTCATTTCGCTGTAGGCGGATTGATTGCTCCGTGGGGAAACCCGTGCTCGAGCCACGCGTCCCTCCCTTCTCCGTGTTGCCCAATGCACAGATGCAAGTCTCTGAACTCCTTCAGGGTTTGGGATGGTTTGGCAGGATCCTACATCTTTCCCTTTCCATCCTGTAACCACATGGGAGCAGCTCAGGAGGACATGTCTGGTGTTCGGGCTTTGCTTCTGGTTGTGCTGCTGCTTTTGCTTAATTCACCTCTGCCCCGAGAGCTGGGATGCTGGTACGCAGCTTTACGGAGGGTTTTGAGGGCTCCTGTAGATGCAATGCAGTTGGGAAGTGCTACCCAACCCTCTCCTTCCTGCTGCTTGCTTTTATCCTGGTTGGAAGTGCTGTAAATCCTCGTGGTTTAGGGCATAAAGCAAATTCTGACCCATTTAAGACGGGAGCAATCCCCCCGGGGCGTTGGACCAGAGTTTGCTCTGTGTTGCCAATAATTTGGGGTGTAAACTGGAATGATTAGGAAATGTGCACTATGCCAGCTCTGGATCGCTGATTTTTTGCTGCAAACGAAGGGCTAAATGCGGTGTGTGGTGAGTTTAGATGGATAGATAGCAATTTAAACAGCCTTTCCGTGTTCCCTTGAGTTATTCCTGCTGTCACAGAGTGTTCCTCTTCTTAATTAGGATTTTTTAAATATAGTTACTGTAGAGTATTTTACAGTGTGTGAAAAAACTGTAACAGAATAATATAATGATGTTAGAGACTATGATTAGCCATTAAATATTATACAGACATCGCTCTGGGTTGTCTTTCCTTTAAATACCAAACCGCTATAGTTGTCCCATTATCTTGTGTTTATTTTTCTGTGTCCCGTACATCTGGCATAAAATAACACAGATTTTATTTTCCAAGTGTGTCCAAGGGAATTGTGCCAAATACACATTTTTATTGCTCGACTGCAAAAGGAGCAGAAGAATCCTATAATCCAATAACAATATTGTCAGTCATGGGCAATTCAAAACAATGAATTGTCTCAGTTCTCTCTTCAACCTCGGTCCTTGGCTTAGAAATAACAAAGATTAATAGATTAGGCACTTTTTCCTTAGTGTTTTCAGCTTTTACGGTATAAATTTCCAAGGTTTTCTATGCGACAAAGAGGTCTAGAGCTTCCCACGCACGCTGGCACCCACACCGGCACCTTTTTTAAATGAAGGCTGAGTTTCTTAATACCAAATATTCGCTGGAGCTAGGAGAAAAACATTACTGGGTGAGTCTCAGTTCGTGCGGGGTGGCAATGCTTCAACTGGGCGCTGTGGTGGAAGCCGAGTGGATGTCTGCTACTGACTTTAATAGGAGCGGAATCAGGACTGTTTGTTACAACCATTTCTTAAAAGGGAAACTTAGAGCTTATTGAAAAAGCGGATATGAAAAGCACAAACTTGCTCTCTTCTTGCCAAGAACCGTACAGATTATGTCACTGCATTTATTTAAATCTGGTTTCCATCATGTAGTTTTCTGCTTTTCCCCCCACACCCCATCTGGTTCTCCGACCCTCAGACAGGGCTGGGCTGCAAACCCTGCAGGACGAAGCTCAAAGCCATATAAAAAGATACAATTTAGAGTAAAAAAAGATATAATTTAGGGTAATATATACTTTTAATATATATTTGTATATTATTGATATACAGTTGTCAGTTATTGATATGCGGAGCCCTTCAAAACAGTTTATTAATTTTGCAGGGCTTCTATTTTTAATGAAATTATGCAATCGTTAATTTTTTAAGAGTGCCTCCTGCTTGCGCACCTGGAGGCAGGAGATTATACCTTACAGTAGCTCTGCAAACGCCGCAGGTATTTTCCTGTTCCCAGATTCCCTCCCTCCCTCCCTCCAGACGGGGTCCTGACTCGTTTATAGGGCGACTGGTTAGTCTTTCCAGTTTAACACTCTCCAATATAAAGGGGTCATTTTAGGATGTGATTGATTCCAGCATGGAGAGCAGCCACTACCAGGCTCAAAAATCCGTTTGCAAGCGTGTGAAACATGAAACATGCATCAAATGTGAAATAAAAAATTGTTGGAAACGGAGCAAGCATCTTCGCTGTTTAAGGGGCTAAGCCTCATTTTATGTGCAGCACCATCTCATGCATGGGATGATTTTTATTCTGCTCTACTGAACATTTGAATTCTGCCCATACCACCTACTGAAAGTCCAGTTTTGTCTCCATTTCACTTAATTCTGGGCTTTTCCCTGGGAGAGCCTGCCAAACAGCGTTAAAATCATTTGTGGTTGCATGGGATGTGCGAACAGCCCCTTCCTGCATGCAGAACTGGACAGCCTCCTAGGGAAAATGTTTTATCCACCGGTGAGCCAGGAAATGTCTTCAGGTTAAAAAATGAGGTGCAAACCGCAGCAAAATACAGCATTTTAAAACAAAACGTCGTTGTGAACGCCGCCAGGGTGCTCTGTGAACTCCCACCCGCAAAGCGCTGCTGTGCCAGAGCACCCTTGTGAACACAAAAGCCAGAAAAACTGCTGCCAAGTTCAGGCGGGCTCTAAATAACTCAAATAATTTTATTATATATGGTCAGCGGGACACGTAATCGGATGATTAATGGGTTTATAAACACGCTAGAGAGCTCACCCAAAAAGGAGACTGGCTCTTTGGATTACCCCTACTGTTATGTATTAGAAAACTGAGGAAGCTTAATAAAACCTAAGCTGGCTTGAGCTCACTAAATTAATACTGATTATAAATCGTGGCGGGAGCGGAGGCCGGAGGCTGCGGGTCTCCTCAGGGATGGTCAGGCAGGGGATAGCAGCTCCCAACAGCGTGTGTGCCTGCTGCCCCTGGGCTTTGGGGGGGCGATGGAGGTGCTGAGTGAGGGTTGGGGACCCGGTTTGGGGCAGAGCAGGGTTGGAAGCACCCCTCAAACCCGGCAGTCCCCGGGCCGCCCGCCGGCCGCCATGACACCCGCCTGAGGCGGGGAGGGGGGTGTTATGGCGGCCGGCCCGGGGACTGCAACTCCCAGCATGCACCGCGCGCCACGTCCCGTCGTGCCTCGCTCCCGCCGTTACGTCACGGCCTCCCTCCCGCGCAGGCGCAGAGCGGGCTCGACGCTGTGAGGCGGCGGAGGCGGCGGCCATGGCGCTGAACAGGAACCACTCTGAGGGCGGCGGCGTCATCGTTAACAACAGCGAGAAGTGAGGTGCCATCCCCCTCTCCCCTCCTCCGGCCGCAGTCGCCGGGGGATAGCGGGGAGCTGCGTCCCCCACTTCGTTCCCCCTCAGGGGAGCGGGTGTCTGGGGAGGGGGGTGGGGCGCCGCGGGTCACGTGGTGCCGAGGGGCTCGGGGGGGGGCAAGGGGGCGGATTAACCCTCTCGGTGCCGAGGGGCTGGGCTCGTCCTCCCCCTTCTCTCTGCGGGGGTAGGGGCCGTACGTATCTCCCTGCCCCAGGGTCTCCCCGGGGGGAGCTCTGCGGGGCCTCGGCCGCGGGCCTGCCCCCCCCACCGCTCCGCTCTGCAGCCCGCCTGCCCCCCTGCCTGCTGCTGTCCCTTACTGCTGTCCTCCGCCTCTCCCCGGAGTGCTCAGCGAGGGCGGGCAGAGCTCAGCCCCCAGCCAGGTGATTCTGGCCTGGACCCAAGCCTCATCCTTCTCTCGCCACCCGGTGCTGCTGGAGAGCTGGGATGCTGCACCTGCAGCGTGCCTCTGTTCAAGAGCTGCCCACCTGGGAAGCGCTGGGCCGCCTGCCCGGTTGGGTTTGCTGGGTTCCTTGCACGCACACACCCCCTCCGTGTGTTCGGGAAGCAGCAACAGTGTTGGAAAAAGGTGCTGGGATATAACCATGGAAACAGAAAGCCTCCACAGAGCTGCCTCTGTCTGCATGGCAATGGGCTGTCCTCACCCTCTGTGACTGCCAGCGTGCTTCGGTTCTGACGTGGCAGTCACCTGCTTCTGGGACAAGGGAGTAGTTCATTCTTCAGGACTTCTTTCCATGAGGCCGGTTAAACATTGGTATAGGAGTTCTGCGCCTGACTTCCACTTGGGATGTGACCCTTCTTAGAAAAATTTAGTAAGATCAGCTGTGGGGCTTAAATTTGCGTTCACTGAAACCAACAACTGCGGCAGGCTGATGTGTTACTGTTCCCAGTTGTCGRCCTGCCTTGGATCAGGGGTTCTCTCTCATGCTGCAGCCCGGGCTGCTTCTGGTGGTTGATTCAGCCAATGCGCTGTAGCGTGAGCAGAGCTGCCGGCCCCTGTGCCTTTCTGGAGCTTTTGCTGGAGGGACAGGTACTTGCTGGCAGAAGGGAAGGGCGAAGGACTGAGGATGGTAACGCGTAAGCCGCCAAAGATAAAGGTGGTGGAGGCTTCTCCAGCTTTAGGGATTAGAGTCCCTAATGTGGATGCTGTTATGTTAATACAAGTTACCTGCTGTATCCATGCAAGGGTATTACACTGGTTTTAATCAGGTCAGTTTCTGATTGAGAATTAAGGAGTCAGTGCAGACAACACGGGTTAATGAAGTCCAGAGAAGGACAAGAAAGGGAGTTCCTCTTGATCACATTTTTGTGACAGACATGCTTAAGCTGTGGTTAGACCTTCAACAGCCGTGTTGCGTAAGCCAGCCTGAGCAGTTCCTGCCTTAGCAGTCCTTCCTCTGTTGTGTTACTTGTGGTGAACCAAATTAGGGAACTGATCCAGCAGAAATGCAACACAACTTTAAAAAGAAAAAAAAAAAAAAAAAAAAAAAAAAAAAAAAAAAAAAAAAAAAAAAAAAAAAAAAAAAAATCTATGTCTTGAGATCTTGATCGGTTCAATTGACTAGATTCACTGCCTGGCTATGCTGACAGCGGTAGCTGTGCCAGCACACTGAGGAGGGAACGCAAGGCTGAGAACAAGCAGCCAGTACTACTTAAGTTGCTACTGCCAACAAAAAAAAAATGCAAGCCAGATTGATTTTGTCTGCCAAGCACTGGCCTGAGGTTAAAGGCAGTTTTGGTAGGTCAGTAAACTTACATGCATATTGCACTTCTGCCTCCAGCTGTAACACTGTAACGCCGTGTCTCTTCTCTTGTGCGGTTTGCAGCGTTTTGATGACCTATGATCACATAGAAATTACCTTCACTGATATCGAACCTATACCAGATGCCTTCAAAGGGACCAAGAAAGGGAGTGTTTTCTTGACTCCCTACCGAGTAAGTAGTAAAAGGCTTTATCTTGTGTAAGGAGATAAGGGCTCTTTGCGATTCTGTATTTAAATGTCCTCAATGCATGAAAGTCAGGATAATCTACTACCCCTTGAAGTATGGCTCATCCTCTCCCTCTGGGGAGCATTATGAATTCATTGCATATCCTATCTATTTGTCAAAAGATAATAAATCTGATTAGTTCTTATACGGGCAGCTGTTTAGTCCATCAGGCATCTTCAAGATTGGAAATTAGCAATGGTCTGGAAATGCTGAATGCAACAGCACAGCTACTAAATCATAGCTGTGTGGAGCAGCGAGTTCTCTGGAAGCTGGGAGGAGTATTATCTGAGCAAGGGTAGTCTTCCTGGAGAGCTTTATTGCCTTGAGGCTTCAGTTTACCCTTGTGGCTGTTCTGTGTAGCTTTTGGCTTGCAGAACTGACGAGGAGCTTCAGATGTGGGAGGGAGTTTCAGTCCACTGAAAAGTCTCTTCAGATAATAAATTGGGGCTGTGTTTCCTGTTTGTTTTAAATACCCTTTTTAACATTATTTTCTTTTCAGGTTATCTTTGTATCGAAGGGAAAGGATGCTATGCAGTCTTTCGTGATGCCCTTTTATTTGTTGAAAGATTGCGAGATTAAGCAGCCTGTCTTTGGAGCAAATTATATCAAGGGTACAGTGAAAGCAGAGGCAGGAGGTATGTATAGTACAGATGTATGTTCCGTATCTTAGTTCAGCTACACAATTCATAGCAAAGTAAGTATCCAGTGTAACCGAAACTGGATACTGACCAAATGGGTTTTTACAGTACTGCTAAAATGTGTTTCTTTCTTTGGAACTAGCAGCTAAAAATATTCCCCTTATCTGCTCCCTGTACAGTTAACAATGAACAGAGCTGTTCTGCAACCGATCTCATTCCTGCCCTCTGTGCAAAATACTAAGTTCAATCAGCCAAGTGATCTCACTGAGTAAACATCAGAGCAGAGTCAGCAAGAGCAAGGACGTCATTTTGCTTTGGTCAGTTGGGGTTACTTGTTAATTCTGCACCCAGGTCCTCCTGTGCCAAAGACTCATGATCCATTCTGGATCTGTTCGGGTTTTCAGGTGCAGATCTCCAGAGTGTTGTTCTCCATCATCAATTTCTTGTGCAATTCAAGGAAAGGCATGCTATTGCTATAGTGCATCTTAGCAGTAAAAATGACACTTGGAAGAGAGTGGACTGTCTTGAAATTAGGGAATCTTCAAAGGGCGGTTTCATATTATGTTCAGTGAGAAGGTTGTGGTAGACATTTTCAAGAAGAATTTTTTTTAATCACTGTTTTATGCTTCGGCTTTTTACCAAAGGCACATAGTTCAGTAAACTCTTTCATCCCCAGCTTGATTTAGTCTGTTGGTTGTGGCACTGAAATCACAGTGCAGCGCTTAGGAGACTTCAGTCTGTAATCCTGAAATCAGCATTGTAGCTTCTGTATGGGAGCAAACTGGGACTAACCAGCGTGAGAGGAAGCTCGAGCAGTAATGACAAACTCTGTAAACTGTGTGAAAGGCAAACGGCTTTAGCTAAATCTTTGTGAGTTTTCCCCAGAGGCTGTCTCCTTTAATGAGGATGTTGCTTTAACAGCCATGAGAGTCTGGTTTAGCTCAAAAGGCTCTTTAATCTACATGTCCCTGTTTCAGCACTGACACAGCTTCTGCTTTGATGCATTGTTGGGTCTCTGGGCTGTGCCTGTTTTTCTTTTTTAGTCTGTAATATGAGATGTCACTAATTTATTTTTTTTATTACTATTAACCTGACTTGAAATATCTTCCATGGGCTCTAATGGATTTATGTGGACCATGTTTTTCATTAAGCTCTTTGCTTCATTGGGCACTCAAACTCCCAAACTAATTTATAGCTGACAGTTAGGTGTAGTTGCAAAGGCTTTTTAGCAAACGGGATTAACAAAATCCCTGTCTTCTGCACTAATCTTATACAAAGCTAAAGCAAATCCAGCGCTTCCGATAGCTTGGTCTGTCGGCAGCTGGTGTGGTAACAGGCACAACTTCAGTAAGCTTTTGAAGGTCTCCCTCATTGATGTTTCTTCTTCAGGTGTCTCTTGATCTGAAAATACCCCAATGCAAATTTTTCTGATAATAGGGTAATTCTGCCACTTTATGTGCATTTTTTTTCTTGGATTTTTGGGATAAGCTCTTTAAAGAATTATATACAGGGCATCTGTAGATAAAGCATGGAAGCTAAATAGCATCGAAACGGCTTCTCCTTGCTTCTGAATTCTGTCTTTCCTCCCTGCAGGAGGCTGGGAAGGATCTGCCACGTTCAAGATGACCTTTTCAGCTGGGGGTGCTATCGAGTTCGGGCAGCGCATGCTGCAGGTGGCATCGCAAGGTATGGGAGTCTGACAGCATCTGCCAGACAGTTTTGTGGTTTCAGGAGGCCTTGCCTTCCTCTCGCAGCAAGGGCAGCTTTAGGTTGCAACAGGTTGGATTCAAATCCATGTGAATTTCAGGCTGTATCTGGAACTTTCTTGCTTTAAAAAATACTTTTTTCACATCCAACAAACAGCAGATTTATTGGGATGGAGCTTGTTTGTTTTTCAGATAAGGATTCTTTAAGTTTGTTGGAGGTCTTTGCCTGCATTTGATGCAGACTTGGTGTTTTGATGAGGTCAACTTTATCTTTACTTTTCCAGTCTCCAGAGGTGAAATACCCAATGGAGCTTACGGCTATTCCTATATGCCAAATGGATCCTATGCTTTCGCACCAGCTGCAGCTAACGGGGGCTATCCGTACCCACCACCTCCTCCTGGTAAGTCTGGGAATTGAGGATGGGGATTGTTCTAGTTAGCAAGAGTTAAAATAGGTAAAAAGGGAAGAAACACAAATTTTACGTAGTCTTTTAGATTGGATCTGATGCCTTGTGCAACTTTTGTTTCTGAGCTTAATTATATTTGCCTTTGGCTTGCTTTGGCTGTATTCTGTGACCCACCCAAAGGAGTTAAGTCTTTTGCTGTGCTGTTTCCTTTCCTGACAGAGTTTTATCCTGGCCCCCCCAGGGTGGATGGAGACATGGGTTACATGCAGCTTCCACCCCCGCCGTACCCAGGGCCCATGGAACCCCCTGTCAGCGGTTCAGACCTGCCCGCCACTCCCGCAGGTAAGAAGCTTGTTCAGGTGAACTAGCTCACAGTGGTTTTGTTACCCATGAAACAGACATTGTTTCTTGTCTGTTATCTCTTGGGGAACTTAGAGTCAACTTAGAAGCTCCACTTAGAAGTTAAAATTGTTTCGGAGAGGGATTAGGGAGCTCCCCTGATCTCCAGCCGTGTATATCCATCTCAGTCTGGAGGCCAGCCTGATTCTCCCCAGGGTGGATACCATTAGTGGGTATTTTGCAGCTGGATTTATTCTTCTCGTGGCAGAAAAAATACAGTTTGTGATTCTCCTGTTGTGGTGATCTTGCTCTATTAGGTGGATAAAAAGAAACTGATGGTGAAATATATTTCTAGTCCATTTTAGTTAGCAAATGTGGCTTTGCTGATATTTGCTCCTTCTTGCCCCATTTCACTCTAATCTGGTTACTTTTGCTTAAACAGTACGGAACAGAGGAATAGATAATGGAAAGGAGCTGGGGAAAAGTCAGTCTCGTTTTCACTCATTTGGGATTTATCAAAATTATTTTGAACATGGTCTTAAAAGCTCTGCAGTGGGGGAAACCAACCAACAAACAAACAAAAACCCAAAAAATGAGCTTTTATGGTTGGACACAACCATAGATCTCTCACAGATAAATTCTTATCCAGACAAATATCCTTAACTTCTCTCTTTTGTTTGAATAAACAACCAATCATCTTTGAACTATTATTTGGAAAGTGGCACTGATCGAGGTGGTTGTACAAGATTTTTGTATTCTGCAGAAATAGAGGATCTGTATTATCTTCATAAATTACCATCTTTAAACTATGAATCCCCTGAGCTGCTATAAACTTGTGCTGATTTTTGTTTTGTCTTGTGTTTTTGCTGCCAAGTAGGATGGTTTGTTGACTGCCTTTTTAAGGGGTATTGTCTGTATTTAGGCAAAACAGCCGTTGGCTAACAGGCAAGTCCCAGGTGACATTTCCAAACTGGGTCTTGGGACTGTTTCACTTCTGGCTTGACAATCCTGTGGCAACTGAATCTTTGGTACTTGGAAGAGGTAATGCTCAATTGTCGTGTTTGTTGAGGCTATTTTGCAACTCAAGCATTGGTCAAATAGAGCTCTGTTAGTAACACTTGATGGCCAAGAATGTGTGGAGTTTTTGTTTGATTGTAAAAGTTCTCTGCATGTCACCAAATCTGTAACTTCTCGTTCTGTGACAGCTGAAGCAAAGGCTGCCGAAGCTGCTGCCAGTGCTTACTACAGCCCAGTCAACCCACATAACGTCTATATGCCTGCGGTAAGTTCCTGTATCATTCTGGTATTGCAGTGTGAGCCCAAGTGTGTATTTAGCAGTTCTTTTTCTCAGTGACACAGCAAAGTGTGTCTGAATTGATTTTGGTTTTTGTTGTTGTTGGGGTTTGGGGTTTTTTTTTCCCTTAGCCATGAATTGATGTTCTTCTATTGTCTTTATTTCAGGACCAGCCACCCCCTCCTCCATACTTCCCACCAGAGGACAAGAAAAACCAATAAGCTAACAGAGAACTTCTCCACAACTCGCTGCTTTCTTACTTCCCATTTTGGCAGAATCTTGGGGCATGGTCCATAGCACTGAGGAGTAGAGCCTTCCCCCAAGGCACATAGCTTTCATGGACTCTAGTGGTAGATAGGTGCAGAGCAAGGGGAGAGATTTCAGCAGCCTGGGTTACCTGGTAGAGCTCTGAGGGTTTGCTGTCCTACCGCAGTATTCCCTTCTCCCTGTGTGCGGCATTGCTAGAACTGGAGGTTCTCTTCATCTGTGATTGTTTCCCTTACGTCTGTTTCTTTTGATACTTAAATTATACCTCATTAGAGTAAGGAACTGCTCCAAACTGATAATTAACATGCTCAAAACATGGATGCAAGGCTCTTGGGGGGGTATGCAGCCAAGAGCATCTCTGGACACAGGGATGTCTCTGGGTATTCCTCTCAACCCAGAGTATCACATCCCAACTTTTCCCTCTGCTACTGAGAAAGGGCTTCGAAGGGAACCTTTGGGATCTCAAAGGAAATAGATATCTCCTACATTTTTCAGATATCTATTAAACTTTCTTGGTCTTTTTTTCAGCTAAGTCATTCCTGACAATCGTAGCGAATAATCTGGTAGGCCTCCAAATTTCCCTGCTGTGCACTGTGTATGGTGATGCTGACAAGCTTCCCTTCTTAAGAAAACATACTACCCTTTACAGGGTTGATTAGTAGCATCTAACTAGTTATAGATCATATGGGAACACTAACTTTCTGTTGTCTCTTTTTTCCAGTTAGGTATGTGGGCTTGAGATCACTAAGTCCTGAATACTCTCTTTACAGTCTATAATGCACTTTTTTTTTCTCTGCTGTAACACAAGTTACACTTTTTGGCCAGTGAAGCATCTTACTGCTGTGATTTAACTGGTGAACTAATAGCTAATGGGGAGAAAATAGCCGCTTTGCTTCTGCCCTGGAAGCACTTGAGAGAATATGCAAAACATTGGCATAAGCTGCTAGGTACAACTGAGGTGCTCATTTGAATGTTGTTTAATGCTGTTAGTGTTCCTGGATCAGCTGTGAATTTACTTCCCAGTAACTTGAACGTGGGCTCCTTGGACTGCGGGTTCAAGCGTTTTCCTTCCATAGCATTGATTCATTGATCTCATTAGCAACGACTCTAGTATGCAGAACCTCTGCAGGACTGATCAGTAACCCGGCTGTAAAACTTTGCATTGTACACAGCTTTGCACAAATCAGACTTCACTGACTTCTGACAGCGTCTGTGAGAGGGAAAATCCTTCCCAGCAAGTGTGAAGAAAGATCGTGTGCTAGGAAACTACTGAGACTTGCTGCATGCAGCCTGCCTGGAGAGAAAAAAGGTCCACCTCTTGTTTTCTTTTTGTTTGAGTCTAGCTGATTAATCAAATTGCTACTGTCTCTGCACTGACTTTTCTAGAATTGCTACTGCAGTGATGTAAAGAAATGGTTATTTTAAAAAAAATATTTATTTTGAAAATGTTTGATTAATATATTAATGTGAAATGACTTTTGAATGCAGATTTGTTTTGCCAAGACTGTGAAGTAAAGAGAAATCAGCTCCAGACTTACAGTGTTTGTGCATCTGTGTGTGAGTAGGCAAACTTGATGGTGACTTAGTAGCTTTGGATGGGGAGAGGGAGAATTAAACAACAGCAAACTCACTTGGATTTTGTTCTTGGCTATTCATTGGTGACATTAGTGGCTTGATTTCTCTTGATGTCTTTGTGAAATGAAAATAAGATGTTAAAATCTTTTTAACAAACACCCATTTCGCAATTCCTGTTGTAAACCAGTGAGGCGGCTGCTTAAAACCCAGATGGTTTTTCCAGACCAGTTGTCCCTGTAAAAGTTGTAACCTATTGCTAGAAGTAGTAGTCGAGGGGCGCAGCATAGTTGTTGCCTCTAAAATCTGGCTCTAATTAGAAGCAATCCATAATTTTACCCTTTTTAAAAAAAAAAAAAAAAAAAAAAAATTAAGTGTGCTGAGGTGCCTGGGTAGTTCTGCTCAGTTAGGTCTGAACTCTCTAAGGTGGTGTGGTCCACCTGGTAGCTCCCTCCAGCGGCATGAAGAGCTCCTCCCGGGCGTGCTCCAGCAGCAGTGCGAGGGCTGTCGCTCCTTACGTGTGAGCAGAATTAGGTGTGTCGGTATAGTTTGGCAGGGCAGGAGAGGAGGCGTTGGACGTGGGATCTGGTCCTGTGGTGATTGAGATCAGGTGAGTCCCTCCGCTCTGCACTGACGTGTGTCAAACAGAAGTTGTTCAGAAGCTGCTCTACAGGTAACATCCAAACCTTGCTTGGCTTCATTCCTCTTCTGAGCTGCGACTAGCCGCCTTAATTCTCTTGAACTCCCTGATCAACTGGGGTGGACATCTTCCAGATCCTGCTCTCCTTCTACACCACTTTTGACTCCCGCGTCCTCCCACAGGGCTGTTTTACTGCATTTTAAAGCTGTCTGAGCCACTTGGGTTTGTTTTCTGTAGCAAGAGGTGGGTGGAGAAGGAAAGCATTAAGAGAGAAAATGTTACAGCCCAGTAGGAACCTAATAAATCCTGTTTTGTGAATTAAATTACTTCAAATGGAGGTTTCCTGAATCACATCAGTCCAACTGCTAAGATGCTGCAGAAACCGCTCTGTACTCTCTTCTGTTTTAAAATGGTTCCCTCCCAGTTACCCTCTACTCCCAGACAGATAATCCTGGAAAACAGATTGCACGAAGTTTCCAGGTCTCTTGCCCAGCAGCACTCACTGTGCAGCTCTCATGCCAACAATCAGCACAAACCCACGAGTTTTTTAAATCTTTCTGCAACCAAGTGTGCTTGAGAGAAGAAACATTCAGATACCTGCTCTGATGAGAACTTGGCTCCGTGGTTCAAGCTGAGTCTTTTCCGCTAGTGCGGACAAGTGGTAAGATCTGCAGAGAGACCATGAGGTTTGCTGCCTGGAAAAAGGAAAACATGTTGAGAGGATGAGTCAGGCTGGAATAAATTAAATACTCTCCTCAACATGGGTATTAGCAAGCTAAATCGGTGGCTTTTGAACAGTGAGCTTTTTACCATGGTTTGGTGAATGTCCCCGTTCCTCCAGGCGAGAGCTTGGCATAGTCCATGGGAAGGTAAGAAGGAACAAGTCAAAATGAAGAGATTGATCGTGGTCTTCTCGGTGCGTTTGGAGCGTGCTGATGAGAAGTGAAGCAAGTTTTGGGAATACTGAAGCTGTGGGGCCAAAAGGCCAGGCAGGTCGCACAGTCAGTAAGGCTCATGCAGGTATTAGGTTGAGTGGAGCAGCAAGATTCAGGAGGGTGCAGATTTTGGCCACATAGATGCCAGTGAGGATCCCTGCCTCACTCGTTAAAACCTGAAAACCCAGATTTGGCTTAGATACTCAGCACTCGCTGCCATCTCCCTGATGGGAACCGTGAGCTGTGCTGTGCTTTGGAAAGGGCTTAGAGAGTGTGAAAGGGTCAGCCGGTCCTGCTGCCCACGTAGATGATTTTAAATATTAAAGCAGGGAAGCGCAATTGAAAGTCTGCTTCTGCTCTGGAAGTGGGGTGGGAGTAGGGCAGGAGGAAATGTTGTGCATTAATACATCTCCAGATCTGGTCCCTGCTTGAATGATTAATCAGCTATGCAGCAGAAAGGCTGTCATGTGGAAGCTAGATTGGTACCATTAAGCTCCGATATTTGGATGGTATTATACGATTGAAGAAAAAGAGGGGGCATAAGGAACAGCGAGTGTTGGATCCAGTCAACCTTTTGGCATAGACAGATTTTCTACCACCATGTACAGTTCTGTCTCCTTGATGTGACAGGCTCTTCATTTGAGAAGTCGCTCACTGCACCTTGTGCCTGCTTCCCCGCTCTGAATACGCRGCTATTTCCCTCCTTCATGGGACTGTGGTGTAACTAGGTATTTCTAAAGTGCTTTGAGATCTTATGCAAAAAACTGTTACTGCGGGAACTGCAGGTACTACTTACAGATTTCCTACTATGGGCCCTGAAATCTTGCTGATATCCCCGGGGGCTGGGAAGGTCTTTACCCTGGAAGGACGGGGCGTGTGTGTGCTTGCCCAGCATTGCTTCCAGCCGAAGAAAGAGACCGAGCCCTCCTCCTCCTCCACACCATTCTGCCCAGATGTCACCTTGAGCACTCCAGCTTCACGTGACCTATTACAAAAAAAAATTAAAACAAATCATTATTTTGCATTAATTCCTTTATAGCTGGGGGGGATGTGCTGAGCGGTCATGGGGACCATGGTTAAACCAGCCTGGCCAGCGCCTGCCTGCCGTGTGTCTGTCTGTCTGTCTGCCTTGCATCTCTGCCGCACGATGGACGCCATGATTTATGAGCTACAGCTTGCAGCGCCGGCCCCCTTCGCAAGCGCCGCTGGAGGTGGCAGGAGGCGAGGGGTGAAGTTTGGACCCAGCTGTTCCCGGAGCAGCCGGGAGCAGGGCCAGCCCTCGCCGGTGAGCAGCTCGCGTTGGCCGATGGGGTCGCATCGCAGGCTCCTCCAGCTGTAAACAACTGCCAGGTTGGTGTTAGAAGATGGGTTTTGCTAAGACAGGCTGTGATCAAGAGGTGGTTTCAGGTTTAAAGCTGTACAAGCAAGCCCAAGTGACAAATGTGGGTTTTTTGTGGGTTGGTGTGAAATGCTGGGACATGCAGGGCGGAAGTCTTCATTTTAGGCAAGGGTTTTCTTTGCAGCCATACCGCGTATTACTCACCCGTCTGCTCTCCCGCGTGAGTCAGCTCAAAGAGCTGCCATCATGAGACTGAACTGGAAACCGGTATTTCAGCACCCTCCTTGCTCAAGGGCCATCACTGTGCCACCGAGAGAGGCCACAACGGGATGTGAAGAGACCTACGTAACGGCGAGCAGGAGTGGGGACTCGGACCCGTCAGCGGGGGCTGCTGGATCTCACGCCTCAGGGTGCAAACGGACCGGGATCCATCTCTGCTGCGTCCTCCCAGCCACCCGCCT
The DNA here is from genome assembly GCA_035582835.1 of Phoebastria nigripes. Lineage (NCBI taxonomy): Eukaryota > Metazoa > Chordata > Aves > Procellariiformes > Diomedeidae > Phoebastria > Phoebastria nigripes. The sequence goes on along the minus strand of JAYKAV010001011.1, from coordinate 485,629 downwards.
GCCAACACGTTTCCTACGGTCTCCAGATACTGGAGCAAAAGGTATCGGCTTGGACTCCATTTGTGAGCTCGATTCAGCAAATCCCGTCTTTCTAAACCTTTCCTTTCCCTTGCTCAAGTCCAGTCTCTCCTCCTCCTCCATGTACTTTGCTCCATAAGGGCTGGGCTCTGGCTGGGACACGGTTGCTCTCCCTGCAGCACGGATCAGCTGCAATAATAGTCCATATTTTGGCATGTCTGTCTGGGATCCGGGGTGGTGGTGGGGTTCAGCCCTGCAGCCTCCTCCCGTTGTCCAAGCATGCGGCTCCGCAGGGCTTGGTGGGCTCCTCAGGGGGCTTTGGCACACGTGTGGGGAGAGGTGGTGGTGGAAAAGCCAGGGAGGCACTGTTTTGATGCTGAAGCTGGTCAATAATTTGGCATGTGTGCTCCAGGATAGGCACGAAGGTGCTTAAAACCCACCATGGGGCATGCCTGGTATGTGGGGGTCAGCCCCAAGTTCTTCCACCTTCACAGGCATCTACTCTGGTCCCTCCTCGGCTCACGCACGTGCTGTAGGTCCTGCTGCTCTGAACTCAGTGCCCCAAACTAGCAGATGAAAYGACCTTGACATTTGTGTCCCCCCTTTCCTGTCCCTGCAGTGAGAGCTGCCACTGCCCCAGCCCCACGGTGAGGGGGTGATAAATCCAGTGGCTGACACTGAATTCGTCTCTCCGGGAGAGGGAGGTGGATGAAATATTTGCTGCATACACGTAGCACATGGCAGTGATGGAGAAAATATTTTAAAGCTGTCGCGGGGCGCCCCAAGCCAAACAAATGGCATCCAGGTCAATACATGAAGTTTGTGACCTCCTAAGGGACAAGGCAGGCTGCTGCCTGGGGGGCTGTGCTCTCCCCTTGCCTTGTGCCGCCGTGCGGGGAGCCAGATGCCACGTTTGAGCTGGGATGGTGTCCAGGCAGGTCAGCCCTGTGCTCTGGGTCCCAGGGGGACGGCAGGGAAGCGGGGTCAGGGTGGGCAGGACACCTTGTGCTTTCCCCTTTGGCACCCAGCCGGCTCCCGAGGGAGCTGGAGCAGCTCTGAGCAGAGCTTGGCATTGCCGCGGCATTTGCTTCAGAGGGGCTGGGGCTAGCCGGTGAAGCCCCCCCGGGTGACCGGGGTGCTGACTGCCTCGTGGGCGGTGCGGCCGGAGTCATCCTCGCACGCCCCCGCTGTGGAGCCRGCAGGTCTCACGCCAAACCCGCTCTCCCCCCGTCCCCGGGAAGACGCAGCTTTCACAACTGCCCTGCCCCGCGTGGGTGGCGGGAAGTCCCCTTTGCTCTTCCCAGAAGGACGGGGTTTGCCTTGACGTCCTTCTAAGATGTCCCACATGGGGTGGGGGGGTGCCGTGTGTGCCCCATCCTTCCCAGGTACCACTGCTTTTTGCTAGGTGCACTCAAAGCGCTCGGGAGAGCCTGGGGAAGAAAAGATGTGGGGTTAGGGCAGAAATAACTGGAAGGTCCTGCAGTAGGCAAGGAGGAGAAATGACTGACACCCCTCCCGCATGTGAAGGGGTCCCACAGCACGCAGCACCCGCAGCTCCCCGCGGGGACGCCCCGGCTGGGCAGCCCCGAGGAGAGGGAGCAGGACTGTCCCCGATCTCATTTTGAAACCATCTTCCTCTCCGCCGCGCCGTGCTTTTACTGTGCACCTTGCCAAACTCCGGCAGGCACAGCCTGATTCTGCAGAGTCATTGGACCCCGTGTTTAAAAGGAGAAGTGAGGGAGGGACATGTTGAAATCAATTTTTTGACTCTTTGCCGGTTTCCAGCCGAGAGATTGAGATAAGGGTGAGGGCAGGCTGTGGCTCCAGGATTATCAAGCCAAGAGGTAGGGAGATAAACTGCTGTTAATGCTTGCGGAGGGTCCTTTCATACCAAGTTTTCCTTTAAGACACCCTTTAAAGAGGGCAATAATGCTTGTTCTTTGGAGATCTGTTTTCTCAGCAGCACCTATAACCCCGTGCATGAGTGGACCGTGGACTTTATTTATACCGGGGGCAGCCTCTAACTCCGCAGGAGTACAGCCCTATAGCCTGTAAGGAAAAGGGTTTTCCTTTAGGATGCGTTGTTCTTAAAAGGAATGGAGGGGTTCACTCTGTATTGTGATCACTCTATATTGTGCATATATGTGGTATGTGCCCCTGGGTAGTTATTTCAGGGGGCAGATCGCTGTTGTGGGGAGGGAGGTCTGTTGTGGGGAATGCTGACCCACTCCCTTTGGAAAACAAAGTCTTTTTACAGCGCTCCTGACCTGGGATGTCTGGGATGTTTTGCAAGGTCCTGGCTAGTTGTCCTGCAGGTCTGGGGCATGGAGTTTGGGATTGTCTCTACTAACCAGAAATCTGTGCTATGTCTGGAGCTGCTTTTATAGGGCTTTTCTTACTGTTTCCCGGATGAGGAGTAATTCAAGGGGCAAATATGGTGAGATATGTGAGCTCAGTGATTTTTGTCACCGGCGTTTTGTGGAGCAGGTGGCTGCTGGTAAAACCCAGAGGGAAAAAAGGATATTTGCTGCTATTGAAACAGGATCACCAAACAACTCTCCCTTTGCACACACAGAGGCTCAAAACCATGCGAGCCCTGCACAGAGACCTTCCGTAAGGACCATGCTGGCCTCTGACGGGGGGCGGGTGCTGCCCACCCTGCCGGGCTGCGCCTGAGCGTTTCCAGCCAGCATTGCAAAGCAGCCCCGAGCAATGCAGTGACCAGCTGGGGAACTTTCAGGGAAAGTGCTTTTTAGCAGACAATTCCACACTGAAGCTGAAGTTTTCCTCTCTAAAACCTGCAAAACCCCAGCACAGCCACTGGCTCCTGGCTGGAGAATGATTGCCTGACGCTTAGCAATATTTATGATTGCAGTGGATATTATTTTTTCAGCCTTACAAGGAGAAGGGAGGTGGATCTGAGGTTTAACTAAATTCTTACCAGTTCTTCTTTTTGTGCTGGTTGAAGTAATAGACATTTCTTTGACCCCTGTTATTTTTTGTTGACAAGAAGCAGCAAAAGGTGTGAGCAGCTCAGGGGTGCTGTGTCCGCGTCCTGCCTTTACCTCTGTGATTGCTCTTTGCTAGGCTAGATTTTGCTTTTGCAATCAAAGCTAAAAGCAAAGACGACAGCAATAATTTTCAAATGCCACAGTGCACTTTACAGCTCTACTTCACACTGACAACATTTTGCAGTGGCACTAATGTCCCAGATCAATAAGCAGCATTTGTGTGCGTCAAGGGAGAGGGATGCAGAATAGAAATCAACCCCTCTGCCGTGTCCCCCTCCATCAGCGAGGGAGGAGATGCTTTTAAATTATTTGCCCAAGGTGAAGCAAATGCTAGGCCGGATAAAGGCAGGGCTGAGGCTGGCAGGGCTGGGCAAGCACCTCTGAGCATCTCAGCCAGCAAAGGGCATGGGCACCCTTGCTGGGCGCGGGGCGAGGAGGCGGCTCCACTGCCAAACTGGGGAGCGCAGAGGAGGTGATGCTGAAGCCCAGTTCCTCGGGGCTACTGGGCTTGTTCCTGGGGACAGTTACAAAAGAGCCCTCCTGAAATGGGAGAGAGCAGAAGTGTAACGAGCAGCTTTTTTCAGACCTCAGGGGATGAGGCTGAACAATCTCTGTGAGAGCAGGGATGGATTTCAGCTTTGTGGTGTCTCGCTGTATCTCTGGATTTTTATTCTGTAGATTAGCTTGGCATACCCCTGCCCCTGGCAACTCACTGTGTGTGTGCTGTGCAGCCCCTCATGGCCCTGGTCCCATGCTGGCTGACCTGGATAAAGAAAACCTGACCCCCACATCAAYCCGCTGCCAATGCCGGCAGCCCTTTTTCCATCTCCTGGTCCCCCAACTTCAGGGAACCCCTTTTGCCAATATAACCTTCACTTACAGGGTTTCAGGGCAAAGGGAAGTTGTGTCTCTCCTAAAGCAGCTAAAACAGTGCAACCTGCCTTAATTAAAGGACTAGACAATTGCAAGGATGAAAGGGACTGGCTGCCTGCCTCCCCCCGTCCTCTCACAGGGATGCTGCTGCCAGCATCCTCCTGCAGCTCTTCGCAGCCCGGTTCGAGCCAGCGTGCTGCGGGGTACCTCCGTGCTATTGGAGTCATCTCTTTGCAATGCCTCATTAAGGGCATTGTTAAGGGGACAAACTTTCCAGTGTAGTTTCCACGGTCGTGGTTTCCTGTTTGGATTAAGCAGAAACCCCTGACAGGCTACACAGCACCACTGAACCCGACGTGGAGCCTCTGCCGCCCGCACTGCATCTGAAGCATCTTGTTCACGGCTTCTAGGAGTGTCTGGGGGCCAGAAGTAGGAAGGCTGGAAAGACAAAAACTCCCCTCAATGGAGAGTGTAGTGTCAGCCGTGGTCACGGCCCTGCTTTGCAGAGCCCGTGGGTGCTCAGCAGCTGCAGCAGTGACATGCAAGCCTTGAGCGCAGGCTGACGACCTTCCCCGGGCTGTGGGTCCATCTGCTGAGCAGCAAATGCTTGCGCAGCTCAACAGCCCCTCTGAACCCAAGCCCGAGGCTGCTCTTAGCTGTGTGTGTAAGTATATTAAACATCCAGGAGCAAACCAGCTCTTCCCTTGGTCATCTCCTGGGCTGCAGCTCCCCYCATTTGCCATCAGTGCAGGCGTTTTGATAGGGATCTTCGCGGGGCGGGCGCTGCTGCCGGTCTGTGATAGGCAACTGCCTTGCGAGTTGCAATCAGATGAAGTGTTTACAAGAAGGAAAGCTGACAGTAAAGCACAAGTTTTTAACTCTGTTTCCTGCTGCTTTTTTTCTCAGTAACCAGCTCTGCCTGGACAGCCCGTTCGGGAAAAAGGCCACACGCCCTTTCCTGGTGCCGTCCCCGGCATGTGCACTAACTGCATCAGTTCTCAGCCCAACGTTGTTCAACGCGCCCGGGTGCCTCAGGGATTTCCCACCCTGCAGCTTTTGCACCGGGTTTCAAATCCCCTCAATCCCCGGGGCCGAAGATGACTTCTGCTTTCTGTGGGATCCCCGCCTGCGCTCGTGGGGCAGGATGGATCCCAAATACACATGCTGGAGCCCAGATCCTCCACGTTGCTCCTGCCCATCCTCCCCACCACCCCCTTTCTCTGCTGGGCTTTGCCTTCTCAGGACTATTTCTGTCCACTTATTCCCAATTCCTTGCTCATAAATAATAGGAGGGACTGGATGTGACACCCTTCTTTTTCTCCCATACCGTCTGTGCCGTGAGGTCCCCATCGCCGAGCGGCTGCCTCTGCAGGACAGGGCGGTGGGAAGCGGGGCTGGGGCGCCTGCGTCCCCGTGCTGCTCTCGAAGGAGGCCTGCGCATGTTTCCGTTTGTTAAAATGGCCATGGCGAGATAAGGTCTGTGGTTTCCTCTGAGCATGCGAGCGAGGGGGAGAGGCGGCAGCAGCAGGCAGAGCTGCAGCCGCTCCCCTGCCCCGCGCTGAGCCTCCCCCCGAGATGGATGCTGCCAGCGAGACCCCTGCAGGGACCCTCCCCGGGGAGGAGAGCCCCAAGGTAGGTGGCTGTGACCCCGGGGGGCTGGGGAGCATGTTTGGGGCTGGGGAGTGTGTTTGGAGTGCGACGGCCCCAGGGAGGGGGTCGGGGTGGCTCTACCCAGGAGACCCCGAGGTGCAGAGCTGGGTGCTGAGGCTGTAAAAGGGGAATGAGAGAAAAGGGACCGAGTCCGTGTCCTGGCCAAGATGCTTTGCAAGGGCGAGCAAGGAGTGGGGGTGGGGATGTGGGGGTACCATACCCATGCAAACATGCACCTGAGGGCTGCGTACGGGGTTGGCTGCAGCTCTGTGCCGGCACTGAGGGTCCCCTTTTAGCTCGGCTACAGCTTCCCAGTGCCTCCCAGCCCCTCTGGGCTCCCTGCTGCCAGGAGATCCCCCAAAGCCCTGCTCTCGGCCAACCCAACCCAACCGACTTCCTCTGCAGCGGCCAGACAGACGGCATCCCTGCAGCTGCCCCCATGGAGGTGGGACCTGCAGCTCTGCACGCCTCTGCCTGGTGCTGCTGGGAGCGTGCGGGCACGATCCCCCGTGCTGGACCCTGGGATGATCTGTCCTGGTGGTGTCGTCCCCCCACGGACTTGTCCTCCCTCCTAAGTGTCACCATCTCCACAGCCAAGCTGGCCTCCCGCAGCAGTGACGCTGCTGCAGCTAACGGGGTGGGGGGGATGCTGGTGGCTGTATCCGGACCTGGATTTAAGCACTGCTCCTGGATTTGAGCTGGGCTCTTGGCATGGGGATTAGCAGCAGTAAACACATCCTGGTGGCTCAGTGCAGCTTTAGCTTAACCAGTCCCGTGCGCATATGGGTGAGCACAAAGCAGATCCTGCAGCAGCCGTCCCTGATGGCAGAAGGGAGCAACAGTGAGCTGCCCCCCCCAAATCAAAGGTGATTCCTCCCCCTGCCCTCTCATGCTACTCCACTGCTGGGCAAGGAGCAGACGCTTGTGCCTTGCTGATAAGTAATGGCAGCAGAGGAATAAAGTCCTTTTTCTTTCCCCTCCACGCTTGCAACCCTGCTATGGGGCAGCACTGCCCTCGGGGATGCTGAAGGATTTGGGACGGGGCCGTGCCCGCCGTGCTCTGGTGCAGGCAGGACGGTGCCGGGAGCCACAGAAGGTGGACGGTCCCCTGGGCAGGGGCAGGCAGGAGTGGGCAGGGGCCCTTCTGGGTGCAATGGGTCCCCCTTTCACAGGGGCCGCTGAGCCACCACAGCCCCCGGCACTGACCAGCGGTTAAAAGAAGGGACATGGAAGCAGGTGGGGAGAGAAGCAGCTCGAGGGTTAAACTTGCCGGGGGTGGAAGAGTTGAATTTAGTCCAGATGGCTGGGGGATTATGCCAGCCCTAGATTTGCCATAAGCAAATGTTAATGTTCCAGCTCGGGGTTGTTTTTTTTTTTCTTCTGTTAAGGGGATCCTAAGGTCATTTTGGGGCCTGGGCTGACACACAGGTGGGGCTCGTCCGTCCATCCATCCCTGCCAGCCCTGGCTGAGCCAGGCGCTGGGGCCATGCTCGGCGTATGCCCCGGCACAGGAAGGGCCAAACTAATTTCAAAAATTTCCATTATAGTTTTTGGCATCGCCCCCTTGCACTCCCAGAGGCTCCAGCACCAGGAGCCGTAACGGATGGCACAGGGGCACCGGTCCCCCTCCCTCTGGTTGCGTCACCCAGCTCGTGGCGGTGGCAGAGTCACCGTCACCCTGCCAGGCTCCATGGCAGGAACGAGTTGCTCAGCCACGGTGGTGGCCGAATCCAGACCGTGGTTAGAGAAGCAGATGCAGGATGGGCTCAGCCTTGGCATCAGCGAGGGAACAGGGGGTGAAGATGGGCTGAGAGCTGGGGTTTGCCAGGGAAAAGGGTATTTTTGGCACAGGTGGTTTGATCTCCCAGCCAGACCCATGCGGAGCCAGGATGAGTGGGAGGTGACATTTGAGGCGGGGGACGACGGGGGCTGCGTGGGCAGCAGGACGCCCTAGCCATCCCCGGGGCTGAGCACCACTGGAGCCAGGCTGTGCCTCATCATGTGGCACCGTTTTGTTTTAATTGCTTTTTGGAAAGTAAATGCTATTGCTGGTCATCCTTCAAGTGGGGAACGGACCTTCAGCTCAACAACGAGCAATGCACCGTTGCAGCAGTGCTCATTTTTCTTTCTGGTGAGGGGACTCAAGTCACAAATCCCAATGGCTTTTTGGCGTCTCCTTGCCCACAGCTGCCTTGCCCAGCCTGCAGCTCCTCACTGCACTTTGGCCACCTACCCTCTCCCTTGGCTGGTTTGCTCTCCAGCCTCGTCCTGCTGGTCCTGGCCGGGCCAGCAAGCAGCTCTGTGGAGCGAGAGGCGTGTGGCTGGCTTTTAAAGCCTCCTGTGGGTCGCCCCAAATTGCCGTTGCCATCCTCACTGCCTCCTCCTCAATTAACAGGGCTTGGGGGTGAAGCCCCCGTGCTGCCCCGCCGGTGGGTGATGGAGGAAGTGGCCCCTCAGCCGCGGGGTGTCTGCGGGATGTCGCGGCATCCTTTGAGTCATCCCATCCCGATGGGCTGTGGGTGATGCYGCCCCGACCCGGCTGCCCTGCCCTGCCTGGCTGCGGTTTCCTCCTAAAACCACCCTCTACCATGAGACCTGACAGGAAACCTCTCTGCTTCTCTTCTTTATCTAGATGGATCTGTCCCACCGGTTCTCCAAGAGAGAGGTACGAGCGTGGCCCTGCCATGGTCTCCCTTGGTGGCACTGGAGGGGGTGGCAGCGCTGCTGGGGCTTGGCGACATGGCTCAGCTCCTGAAGATGCTCCCCAGGGACCGCCAGTGGTGGCCGGGCAGGGCTGGATGCCAGGAGGGCGGTGGCAGGGACCGTCCGGGAGCTCSGGGAGCTGGCGGGGGGGACACCCTGCTAATCCTGGGGGATGCACGGAGCAAGTCCCTGCTGGCCTGGCCCTGCGTGAGGTGTTGGCGCTCCCCCCGCAGCTGGCCCTGCTCTACGAGGAGGTCCTCTACACCATCCGGCACCGCCTGGGCAAGCCCAAGCACCACCACATCGCGGACACCCAAGAGCTCTACGCCTACGTGCAAAAGGTGGGTCCCCACCTCCCCAACGGGGTCCCCAAAACTTGTCCCCCAACATGTCCACCCTCCTGGCTAAAGGGGATGGGGGCACTTGGAGGGAGCTTTTAGTGGGCACCTTAAAAGATGTAGCAGTAGTGTCCAGCTGGAGGGCTAGGACAGCTTGTGGATGGGAAATATTAGCCTTAGGGAGAAATATTTGTCTTAGGCTCGGGATGGTGGGAAGAAGGCTCTCCCTCAAGAGCTTTCAGCGGGTCCCCAGCCCTTCTGCTGGGCTCTTTGCTCCTCTCCTCTCCCCTTGAGCTGCAGCTGGCTCCCGGGGAGCGGAGGGAAGCTCCTGGCTGCTCTCCAGCCACCGTTAACAGGGAAGCATCCATTACTGGCCCTAATATCTACAACAGGCTTTCGGCATGGATGCAGAGGAGCACAGTGTCATCATGCAGCAGGTCAAGGAGCTGGAGGTACACAGCGAGATGGCGTCTCCCCAGTATGCTGCGGCCAGGGGGGTCCCCGCATCGGGGTGGTGCTGGGGGGCTCTGGTGCCTCCCGGCCCTGGTGTTCAGGCTTTGGGGGTACGGGTGCCCTGGGCTGTGCTGGGGAGTTGCTCAAGAGCTGTTTGCTGGCATGAGCAGCAGCTGACGATGCAATCCTTCTCGAGCCCCATCCTTCCTCATGGGGTTGGTGACCCCATATTAAGCATTTTTTGTTTCCTTTCTTCTAGAGCCCGATTTTTTGCCTGAAAGCAACCGTGAAGGAAGCCAAGGGGATTTTGGGTAAAGACGTCAGCGGTAAGTGGAGACAGGTGGGTGTCCCATCGGAAAAGGGACAGCCACTGTTCCCAACGGGGACTTGCACGCCTCCGCCCTCGCAGGGTTCAGCGACCCATACTGCCTGCTGGGCATCGAGGCCAAGAGCCAGGAACCGGCACACCCTGACCACAAGAAGCGGATGAAGGCTGTGGTCAAAGACCTCATCCCCGAAGACCAGATCCATCGCACACAAGTCATAAGCCAGACCCTCAGCCCGGTGTGGGACGAGACGTTTATCCTGTAATCTGCCACCCCTGGGCTTTGCTCGTCGGGGGCTGGAGGGGGTGCCCAGGGCTCTTGGTGGTGGATGGGGGGGTTCACCACTTGCCCTAACTAGGAGCTGGGGCTGTGCCAGGGCAATGCCCAGTGGGGCTTGCCAGGCCCGTGGTCTGACCCATGCAGCAGGTCCAGGGAGGTGAAAAACAAAAGCGTGGCAAAAATCCCTCCCCCGAAGCTCTCCCACCACTTTCCCAGGCTGCCCGGGGTGGTTTGGGGTCTCCCCCAGGGAAAAGCCTCCTGCCTGTAATCCCTAGCTGTCCTGCCTGCTTGCTGCTGGTCCCTCAAATGCTGCTCGAGTAACAGCATCCTGCTGGTGCCTTGCAGGGAGTTTGAAGACACAGAGACGGCCAGCTTCCACCTGGACATGTGGTGAGCAGCAGCACCCCGTGGCCAGCGACCCCGACCCCCAGCCCTGAGCGGGGTCCTGCCTCCTGGGAGGGTCGCTGGGGTGGTCCTTCAACCCGCACCCTTTAAAAAGCCCCAGAAACCAGCTGGGGACCCCTTTACCCATCACTTTCTGCTGGAGCAGTGCACAGTGCAGGATGCAACCAGCGTGAGCAGAGAGAGCCCTGGCTGACTTTGCCCAGGCAGGGCTGATCCTGAGCCCTGATTTTATTTATGGCAAGAAGCTGTGTGCTTGCGGATTTTGGCTGGACAGCCAGTTTTGGGGGTGGCCTCAGTCCCAACATATTCCGCCCCCCAGCACCTTCCCTTCTCCGCCATCATTGCGACTCCCTGAACTGTTTTGCAATCGCCTGAATTTCCTCCTTTTCCCCATGGTGGGTTTCGCTGCCCACCCTTGCAGGGACTCGGACGTGGTGGAGTCGGTGCGGCACAAGCTGGGGGAGCTGACGGACCTCCACGGCCTCAAACGGTTGGTGCTGGTGTGGCCCTAACAGCTGCCGAGGAAAGAGGGTTTGGAAAATGCTTATTTGCCTGCTGGATTTTAAAAATTGCCTTTGGAAGGAGGGAGGGAGGGCAGCAGGTCTGTGTCGCCCTTCTTCTCCCCAACCATGGCTGGGTCACGGCTGCAGGAAACCTTTTCACCCCCTCCTTCGTTCATGCCTTTCAGGATCTTTAAAGATGCTCGCAAAGACAAAGGGCAGGATGATTTCCTGGGGAACGTAGTCCTTCGCCTGAAGGTGAGCACCACGGTGCATCCTCTCCTCCAAGTGACTCCCCAGGTACCAGTTAAACCTCACGGGTCCGGGCAGGATCCCAGCCCCGTGGCAGCACCGAGCTCACCCAGGATCCCAGCTCAGAGCCGCAGTTTGATGCCAGGTCCCTCAGTTCGGTGGCAAGTGCCCCAGCCACTCCAACACACTCGCTCAGTGATTATACATCTTTTATTTTTAATCCAATACCAGAGTTATCTGATACAGCATCTTCCTGCCCCGTTAACACAGTGGGACCTGGTCCCTGAGTGGGATCCTTCCCCCGGGAAGGCTGCCCAGGGCTTCACCCTTGTCTCTGCGCGTGCAGGACCTGCACTGCTGGGACGACCAGTGGTACCAGCTGGAGCCACGGACGGAGACGTACCCCAACCGGGGACAGTGTCACCTGCAGTTCCTGCTGACTCACAAGAAGGTAGGAGGGGATGGGGAAGGGGGTCCCTTTCCATTGCCTTGGCAGGATGGGGCAGCTGCCTGTCCCTTAGAGCCTATCGTGGGGTCACAGATCCCTGCCCCAGGACCAGAGGTGCCAGCACCAGGGTTTGCATGTGCTGGAAACCAGCTCGACCCTCCCCTGAGCTCCATGCCAGCATGAGGGCCTTGCTCCTGGTGCACCTGCACCCCTTGGCTCGGCTTCAAACAGGGCTCTCTGGCCCAACACTTTTTGGGTTCCTGTGTTCCCACGCTCTGACTGTGTCCCTGCGTGTTCAGGCAAGTTATGGTTATTGCTTCTATGCCTTGTCTCTTTTCAGAGGGCCACCACCAGCAGCCGGACCCAGCCGAGCTACACTGTCCATCGCCACCTCCTGCAGCAGCTGGTGTCCTATGAGATCCTTCAGCACCAGGTACCGAGGGGGAGAAGCAGCCCTCCAGCAGCTGCGCTGGGGTGAGGGTTCCCTTGGAGCCCATCATGCCCGACACGTTGCTGCAGTGTGATGGGGAGGAGGGTCGTGATGATGCCTGCCCATGCCTGGCATCCTTACAGGGCACCCATTCCTCCCGTGGTCCTGCAAACACACCTCACCCCGGTGCCTGTCCCCCTCCTCGCTCAGCCCAACTTGCTCCAGGACACATCACCCTCCTTTTGCATCCTCACAGGCCGGCAGCATCGCCTGGGACGGGGAGCTGAGCAGGCATGCCAGCACCGTGCTGTACCTGCATGCCACACAGAAGGATCTCTCCCACTTCCACCAGGTCATGGCGTGAGTACCCCACGCCCGAGGAGCCACAGTGCAGCATCAGGGGGTCCAGAGCCCCAACACCTGCCCTGGGGCTGTCTCTCCCATGAGCTCAGCGTGGCTGGTATTGCCCCTGCCCCAAGCAGCAGCAGGAGACCTGGGTCCTGCCCCTGCAATCCCAGCTGTAGCCGTGGGTGGGGGAGCCCTGTGCTGGCCCCTGGGTGCCCCCCAGCCCCGGGGGCTCAGCCCAGCCTCTCCGTCCTCCCCAGGCAGTGGCTGGCGTACAGCAAGCTCTACCAGAGCCTCGAGTTCAACAGCAACTGCCTGCTCCACCAGATCACCAGCATCGAGTACCAGTGGCTGCAGGAGCGCCTGAGGCCGGAGCAGGTGAGGGGGCTCCGGCACCACGTGGCAGGCAGAGATCAGGGAAATGTGCCCCATGCACCCAACCCCAGACTCTCCTCCTAGATCCCGGGGCCGTTTCCCTCCCTATGTTCCAGGAAGGGCAGGAGCTTGTGGGGTACGGGGGTGCCGAGGTGGCTGGAGGGCATTTCTGGGGAGAACCAGCCACTGGGACCAGAACAACCCACGGGTCAGGGAGCCCCTTTGCCCTGGGGGGTTTGTTCCCCCTCTCCGCGGAGAAGCCTAACTCTTTGCACCAACATCCTCCTCCTCCACTGCTGCCATCAAGTCAATCACAACCCCCTGCAAAACTTAAATATGACCCAATTCCTACTTTTCCCTGCCTGTTTTCCCAGGGCATCCCAGCACCCTGCTAAGACTCCAAATTTTTCATGCATAGCAGTGAGGTTTAAGCGCAAAGCTCAGTTCAGCCCCTCCAGGGAGAAGTTACCGGAGGCATCAGGGGGTTTTCCCATCCCTGGAGCAGGCTAGAAAGGAACGGGAGCCACCAGCTCCCTCCACTGCAGTGTCGTGGTCCTGCCGGCATCTCTGTCTGCCGCTGAGGAGGACAGCGCGTGTTTCCTTCCTTCTCCCCAGAAAGCAGAGCTAGCCGAGTCCTTCCAGTCCTTGCTGACTTACGGGGTCTCCCTCATCCGGAGGTACCGCATCATTTTCCCCCTCTCTGTCCCGAGGTCCACGGAGAGGCTCCAGTCCCTGCTCCGGTGAGTCGAGCACCGGTGCCAGCTGCGCATGGGGTCATATGGCTTGGCCACCATGATGGACAAGCCTGTAAGCTTGAGCAAAAACCTGCATGAGCCCTTTCTGTCCCCTTCTAGGCTGCTGTGACACTTGTCCCGTCCTGTCCCTCGTCCTGGGCTCCCCGTGGGGGATGTTGTTGGGAGGGGAAGGTCTGTTTGGGTAGGGTCTCTGGCAGGAGAGGCAGTTGTTTCTGACAGGCTGGTGCTGGGTTTCACTTGAGGTTCTTGCTTTGCAGGGTCCTGGTCCAGATGTGCAAAATGAAAGCTTTCCACGAGCTGTGCACCCTCAGCCCCGACCTCCCCGAGATGGTGTCCACGGCGCTGAAGGTAGTGGGACCAGGGGTCTCACCCTCCCCAGCCCCGGGGAGGTGGGACCCTGTGGCTCTCCCTTCCCATCTGTCCCCTGCCCAATGCCCACACCTCAGCAAAGCCACACGGACCACCATGGGGAGGGAAATACCTGCCCCTCTTCAACCTGGTGGTCCCAGCCTGTGGTTCCCACCACATGGAGTTGGGTCCTGACCACACCCAGGGGACAGGGAGAGTGAAGGGGGTGACAGAGCTGGCTTTGCTCCTCCTGCTTCCCTGCCATCACACCAGGACTCCTCCCTTGCAGTCAGGCACGACGGAGTGGTTTCACATGAAGAAGCAGCACCTCAAGCCCATGGTGAAGGTCAGTTCCCATCTCTGCCTTTCTGACTTTATAAGAAGCAATTTGCTGGCTTGGGGTGGGAAGACAAGACTGAAATGAGGCTTCTCCAGTTTTCTGATACAGTCAAGGCATTTGGGTTTCCAGCTTAAAAATACCAAGAACCATGTTACCTGCAGCTGCCGAGGTGCATTGAAGCTTTAAGGCCTTGCAATGCTCAGGAGACAGGAGGTGGTCCCCAGCCCAGCCACGCAAGCACAGGGCGACAGTGGATGTTTCCGACAACTTCTTGGTGCTCCTAATGTGGATCTAATGATAGATTGCTACCCCATGAGAACAAATCATAGAAATAAATCAGATCAGAATGGAGCCCAGGTCATCTCAAAATCACTAAGCATCCAAAATAAGTTGTTCCTTCCTTTGCAGAGCATGGAGGAGAATGGCAAAGCCTTGTCCAGACTCCTCGTGGAGGTGATAGGAGATCTCCAGCAGTGCCAGAAAATCTGGAATAAATTCTTCATCAAGTAGGTTTCGGAGCTTGATGCCCTCTCATCCACCTTCCCTGGGGTCAAGAGCAACAGGGCACTTTGATGCCTCATTCCTTGGCTCTTGGGCTCCACAGATAGCATCTGTGGTCTCATCTCTGCCTCTTAGAGCTGTACGGTCCTCGCCCTTACGTCAAGGGCATGGCCTGGGAGGGTTTGCTGGGCTGGGGCTGGCAGGCTCCTGACTCCCCGTTTCTCTCTTGCAGCGCCTTGAAGTTGAATCTCTTCTCCATCGCCTACCTGGAGCTGGAGAGCCTGGTGAGCAAGCCTGGGCTGCTCTGCACTCGTGGTCTAAAGCCAGGCTGAGGTTTTTGGCCACCCTTCAGGTGGCAACCGGTTGTTGCAAGCCTGGAAAGGGAGCAAGCCAGGGAAACTCTCCATCATTCCCTGCATGCCCATAAAGTGACTATCATCTGCTTACTTGACCCCATGAATCTCCTGAAATGCCACCCAAAAGGAAGAGGAGTCTCCTGAGCTGACCCTCACCCTGTGGTTCCAGAGAGCCCCCAGCAGACCAAGCCTTCCCAGCTGGACCCTCACTAACAGCTGTCCCCCCTTCCCTTGCTCACTGCCAGGTCGCGGAGCATGTCCAGGAGCAGCTGCGTGAGGTCGACAGCAGCATGTCCAAGCCCACAGCCGAGAGCCTTTTCCAGCTCTACATGAACGTGCAGGAGCTCTATCGGATGAAGGACTTCCTCCCAAAGAGGTATCCAACCCAGAGAGAGGGGAGATGCCGAAGCGAGGAAACGAGCAGTTAATTGAGAGGAACTCCAAATCCTTCCCATGCACCTGCATCACTAATTACACACAAGGCAGGCCAGGCTGTTGGTGTCTGGTGTCGATGTGAGCATCACCAGAAGGGTTTCAGGCTTGTCTCTGAGTGGGGTTGATGGAGACCTCAACTTACAGACAAGGGGAGGTTTCTCCTTAGCACCCTTAAGGGTTTCTCCCCTTAGCCTCTGCCTCGGGGCAGTTTCTTGTATGTGAGAGCAAGGAGGGGTGATGGCCCCGTGCCGTTGCTGTGCGGTTGGAGAAGCTGGTGCCTTCATCCACAGGGATGGACCTCTGGCTCTGAGCAATTTCCACCAGTGGTTCAAGGAAGCTGTGCCCCAGTGGCTGCAGAAGGCCTACACCATTGCACTGGAGAGGGCACAGAGAGCCGTCCAGATGGACCAGGTAACCCGGGGAGGAGAACATCTCCCTCGGTCCTTTGGGGACACTCCAGCTCCCTCCATGCCTTGCTGCTGTGCCTGGCTCACAGCATTAAGACCACCACGTAGGTGCCTCTTGCAGCCCAGGAGTGGGCTGGTTCCTCTCCAAATGCATAACAAAGGATGTGGTCTCCTGGACCAGTTGATCCCACCCTGGCCCCACACCACACCCCCGTGCCCCTTCCCTCTCTGCTCTCTGGCAGCCTGAGCGAGCTGATGCTGTGAGCATCCCCTTCGCGTCTGACCTTTATGAAAAGGGGAGGGAAGACAGCCATGGGGCCGTGGGCTCCTCGCCCCACTCTTCAGTGTGGTCCAACAACACTGGGTTAGAGTATGATGGGGCACGGCCCGATGTGGGGGGAACAGCCCGATGCGGGGAGCTCGGGATGCTCCATCCATCCTCATCTCCTCCACTTTCCAAAGTGACTGGGTGATTGGGATATATGGAGCTGATGATGGGCCAGAGAGCCCCAAAGTAAAGGAGCAGCTCTCCTGTCTGGGATGGCTCCTTTCCGTACCAGCTAAGTTGCATTTGCTTTCTCTGCCCTCCCAGCTGACGCCCTTCGGGGAGCACAACAAGCACAGCACGTCCACCGTCGACCTGTCCACTTGCTACGCCCAGATCGTGAAGACCTGGCAGCAGCTCAACTGGCCGGACCCCGAGGAAGCCTTCATGATCATGGTGAAGCTCGTGGAGGTTTGTATACTGGGCCCTGCCGGCAGATGCCATGCTCACAGGCATCAGCAGCCAGTTTCCTCTCCTGTTCTAGGAGACGTGTCTCCATGAATGGGGCCAGTGTCCCACGCCGATGTGGCAGGGTCCCCTGGCCCTGCGTTGGTCCCTGTGCTGCCCAGCTCAGTCCCGTTGGCTTCTTCTCTATCGTGCAGGACATGTGCAAAATCGCCCTGATGTACTGCCGGCTCATCAAGGAGAGGGCTGAGGCTCTGTCRCTGAACGAGCAGAACGAGGGCAAAGCGGCCAACAGGGTTGGTATCAGGGCAGGGTCCACTGCCTAGGAAGAGGCAGGATTTGGCTGTGGTTTCTGGGCAAAGAGGGACATGAGCTGCTGAGCACCCAGCCAGTATCCTGGGTCTGGCTTTCATGGGGACCATAATCCTGGAAAATCAGGAGGGAAATCAGCGGGATGGGGATGGGGATGAGGATGGGGATGGGAATGGAGCCCGGCGGGGGATGCACCAGGGGGTGTGGGACACGCTGAAGCAGACCCACCTCCCCCAGCTCTGCATCGTGGTGAACAACATCAAGCAGCTGCGGCTGCTGATCCTGAAGCTGCCGTCGCAGCTGGACTGGGCCCAGCTGGAACAGCGCACGGGGGCCATCATCGACCAGCAGCAGATCCAGCACACGCTGCACAACCAGCTTGACAGCACCGTCTCCTGCCTGGACCATGAGGTCCGGGACGTGGTGCAAGCCCTGGCCACCAAGGTGACCACCTGCCACTGACCCCCCCCTTAGCCCTCATCTGGCCCAAAGTGGGGAGGTTTCACCCAAGGGGGCCTGGAGTCCATAATGCTCCTGGGATGGAGACAAGGTGGACCCGGGCATAGGGAGGCTGGTGCAGAGGGCAAAGCCCAAGTGCCTCGGTGCATTTCTCCCTGGCAGTTGGAAAAGGGCATCGCCAGACACATCCAGGAGCTCTCATCTTCCAAGGACACCCGGGAGCCTGAGGATGTAAGTACCCGTCCCGTCCCCTCCTGGACCATCTTTTCTGGGCAGCTGTGAATAAACCTTGCCTACTCGGTGGAGGCCACATCATCCTTCCCCACCTCTCCCTGCCCCACGCCTGGGGCACAGGACACACCAGCGATGGGGCCCAGACCTCCATATGCCTTGTTTGATGCCCGTGTCGGCAGCAGGAGCAGACCGGGCACAGCCTGCCCACGTCCTCCCTTGGGAGGGAGCCCCTCTGGACCCCCCTGCCCTGCTGGCTCCAGCCAGCAGTGGTCTGCCCCTCTCCCCACTGTGCCCCGCTGGATATAGCCCCCCCATGCCCTCCCCAATGCCCCTCTCCTCTCGCTGCAGTCCATCATCCCGCTCATGAAGTTCCTGGAGTCAGAGCTGCAGTATCTCAATGAGCATCTGGTCCAGGAGAACTTCAAAAGGTGACCAGGGCACTGGGGATGCACCATGGCAGAGGCCAGCAGCGTCACCGTCCCTCGGCAGGAGTGTCCCCCCAGCCCCATGGGGCTTGGGGTCATCCCGCTTTGGGGCTGGCTGCTCAGCCCAGCGGGATGAGCCAGTTCCCTCTGGGGCTTTGCAAAGCCTCTCGGCTGAGGACCACCCCCCAAACCACTCCCTTGGACCCCCGCTCACAGCCTTCCTCCCTCGCCCCTGCAGCCTCCTCACTCTCCTCTGGCATCACACCTTGGCTGTGCTGTCGGCAGCCGCGGGGCAGCAGGTCCCCTCGGCCCAGCACTACAAGAAGCTGCACTGTGCCCTGAAGGTACCAAGGCRGGGAACCGGGGGGTCCCCGGCAAGGACGGGTGTTTGGTTGCTGGCTAACAGAATCCTTCTCCCCAGAGCCTGGATCTGTGCTTCCACGCCGAAGGCTGCGGGCTGCCGCTGGAGACCCTCCACACCGCAGCCTTCCTGGTACGGGGTGCTGAGGATGTGGGGGTCCCCAGGGTTTCCTTTGGGTGCTCTCCAGGGAGGGTGTCCCTGGGCTGCAGACCCGTCTGTGTGCTTGACCGTCACCTCTCGTCCTCCCCGCAGTCGCTGGAGACCCACCTGGCCCTCTGCTCTGCCACCAGCCGCAAACTCATCCAGAAATACTTCAGCAACAGGATCCAGCAGCAGGTAGGAGTCAGGATGGTGCCCCCAGCCCCTCCTCACACCCCGCCCTTGCACATGAGAGGCTGCCCAGCACAGCCTGCCTGTGGAAACCTGGGATTTCCCCATCACCCTCCCAGGCCTGGGGCTGTTGGGGCTGGTTTTGCCCCAGTGGCAGGTAGGAGGGTGTTCAATTGCATCCCAGAGGATGCCCATCACCCCCCGGTACCCCAAAATGCCCACTCAGCCTCCACCAGACCCTGGGCATCCCCTCCACGAGTGTGACGAAAGGCAGCACCCTTATTCTTGTACCCCACCACTCAGCTGGACACCAGCTCAGAGAAGTACGGGGCCGTGACGATCAAAGCGCTGTACCGCCCTTCGGAGCAGAAACTCCGTGTGGAAGTGCTCAACGCCGTCAACCTCATCCCGCTGGACTCCAATGGTGGGTGTGGGTGGGCTGGGGAGTCCCACCACCCTGGGACCCCTGTCCTCTGTCCCCGGTACACACCTGGACAGGAGAGATGCTGGCAGTGCTTGGAGTAACGGGACTCTGTCTTGATTTGCTTTTGCATCTGAGGAGGTGGATTTGGGGAAGAAGGGGGGTTATTGCACTGGTCCGGGGTGGTCCAATGGGACGTGGCAGCCAGGACCAGGCAGGACACTGTGCCCACATCCCGCTGCCTTCGCTTTGCAGCACAAGCCAGCAGCCAGGGCAGGCGGCTTTTTTCCACCGTGCAAATCTTCTCAGACAGAAAAATATGCTGGGGTGACAAGGGACAGTCTCTTGGGTTGGCTGTCATTTGGGGAGGTCTCCAGGAGCGGTCACTCCTATTGCAGCCACCCGTGGCCGATCCAAGTGTGGGCAGGATCCCCTGGGGGGTTCTGCCCAGGCAACGCCCCACACTGCCCCCCAGCCACCCCAGTGTGTCCAGCCACCCCGGCTGGGCTTGGCCGGCCATGTCGGGGCAGAAGGGGCGGCAGGAGGGGGCTGACGTCTGCACCCCGCCAGGCTCGAGCGACCCCTTCGTCCAGCTCACCCTGGAGCCCCGGCATGAGTTCCCCGAGGTGGTGGCCCGGACCACCCAGTGCAAGAGGAACGAGCTGCACCCCCTCTTCGACGAAGCCTTCGACTTGTACGTAGGGGCTGACACCCACCGGGCCCCCCCAGTCCCCGCAGCCCCCCACGCTTCAGCCAAGTCCCTGCTATGGGGCTGTTTCTCTGGGAACTGGGTCCTGCCCTGGGATTTCACCCCCTGCACCCCACTGGGGGCTCAGCCGTGGGCTCCCATGGTGGGTACTGGGGTAGGGGCACCCCAAACACCTGGGTCCCACAGGCTGGTGTGGGGCTGTGCTGGGCCCTGTGCTTTGAAGGGGCTGGGGTCAGTGCAGTGTGGGGGGTTGGCTTCCCACAGAGCATTACCCTGGGGAAGCCTGTTTGGTCCCTGGGGGGAAGGTTGAATTTCAGGACGGAGGGGATGGGATGTGACAGTGCCCCACATCCCGTCCCCCCACAGCTTGATCCCCCCAGAGAAGTGCCGGCAGGAGGGGGCCTGCCTGCTGCTGACCGTGTTCGACTATGACACGCTGGGGGCCAACGACCTGGAGGGCGAAGCCTTCTTCCCCCTCCACCACCTGCCCGGCCTCGACACCGATGAGGACCAGGCTGACATGGGACGGGTGCCCCAGACCCGCCTCCCTCTCACCCACCCCAAACCCACCGGTACGTGGTGCTGCAGCCAGGCTGAGCCCCACCGAGCCCCCGCTGGCCCCATGGCATCAGGAGGGGGCTGCAGCAAGCGTCTCCCACCATCCCTCCCCTCCTCTCTGGCAGGAGACAAGATCCTCCGGCTGCTGGAGTCCAGGAAGGGGGACAAAGAGGCTCAGGCCTTCGTTAAGCTCCGCAAGCAACGAGCCAAGCAGTCCAAGGAGACAGAGTGAGGGAGGCGGAGGAAGAGGGTCCCAAAACGAGGGAGTCTGGCCAGCGGGACCCAAGGAGTTTTGCTGGTGCTGGAGCCGGAGCCATCCACAGGGGCTGAGGGGACAGAGGGGGTCCCTGTGCCCCCCGCCACCGCCCAGCGCCCATCTCACCCCTGCCTTCGGGTAGCAATGCTCCCATGAGGCTTGGGAGGGTGGGCACACGGTATTTCAGGGGATTTCTTTGCCTGTCCGGACTAGCAACACTACACAGGGGATGTGAAAGTGTGTGGCTGTCCCTGCCCGTCCCCATTAGCTTGTCACTGTCGGTGCCGCATCGCCTGGCCGTGGCCTCAACCCTCCTGCCTGCAACACTGCGTCAGGGCAATGCAAACGCAGTGTCGTTTATTTTGGGTGGGGACAACGTGTGGCCAAACCTGCCTTTTTTTTTTTTTTTTTCTTGTGGATAAGCCTCTTATTTTAAATTAAAAGCAACAAAGCTGATGCTGAGTCTGTGCAAGGGGTGCTTTGGGGCAATGGCTGAGGCTTCGGCGAGGGCTTGGCTGTGCTGAATCAGCCAGGCTGTTTTCCTCTGCAGGGAATCTGGTAGTGTTGGTCTGCGTTCTGGGCCATTGCAAAATATTACTTACACCAGGCATAAATCAAATGGCTGGGAAAGCTGCCACCGCCCAGCGGTGCTGGAGGCAGGCAGGGCTGAGCACGCAGCACAGCCAGTGCCTGTCAACCTGCTGATGGAGCCGGCAGAGGTGGGTTCTGGCCTGTGAAAGAGCCTGATGAACTGCACATAAAGCCCAGGTCTGGCTCAGGCACGGCAAAAGGCTTTTAGGATGGGTGATGTGTGGTGGTTTGGTGATGAAAAAAGGGCCCCAGGCAGATATGTGTGTCCTCGGGGCTGCGCGGCACTGGGCATGAGGGGATGGGAGCAGGAGCCATCCCTGCCCAGCGTGGCACTGCCTGGCACCTCCCTGTGCAGCCAGTCGGGCTTTGTGTTTTTGGAGTTTCTTTGGTTTGGTGTTTCTTTTTTTTTTTTTCCCCCTCTCTTCCTTTTTTAAAATGTGCATAGCTCTTGTGTGTGTTTTTGTATTTTACCACCAATCCTATCGACCTCGGGGTGCTTGCTGGAGCCTGGGCAACAATAGCGAGCATTGCAGCCCTGTGAGCCAAACCACGCGGCGCTTCGGGCTGCCCAGAGCCCAGAAGCAGCGGGCAGGTCCCCGGTGTTGCCCCCAGCCTGCGCCAGGGACCTGCATCCCTCTGCTATGGCTCACAGGGGACAGTGGTGGGAAGCAGCTCTGCAGGGTGCATGGCACGTGGGGTGGCCCAGGTGTACCAGCAAAAATGCCCAGCAGGGCAGGTGGTTGCTAACTATTTGCTGGGTATTTTGGAGCTTGTTTTAGCTGCAATTATTAGTAATTATAAAGCTTGAGCTCCCTCTGCAAGGGGATGGCTGTGCTTGAGCTGCAGCGGGTCCCTGGGAGCTGCCACGTCCCAGGGAATTAAAAGCATCACTCTCCTGGCTGCCTGAGCACCAGCTGCTTTCTCGGTGGGCTGAGCAACTGCTGGGTCAATTCAGGTCAAACCCTCGATGGGGGGTGGGGAAAAAGCTCCTTTGGTATCTATATGACATGGCCAGGCTCAAACGAACCCACAGCCGGAGGGATTAAGGCACTGCTCGCTCACAAGGAAGCCATTTGCTGGCTTAAATCACTCATTTCAGCCCCCCAGTAGCTCTGCAGAGAAATAAGATTCTGGAGAAGGGTCCCTGCTTGCGGAGGAGACGCTGTCCCAGGGCCTCATTTCAGCCGGGTTACTGCTACTGCTCCCGGAGGGAGGAAACCCCATGCCTGCAGTCTGCAGCTAATTTGTGTTGGCACCAGCTAGCAACTGGCCTCACGCTTTATTGCAAGGCTTTGGTATATGGGGCTGCAGGTTTGAACGTGGTTTAGCTTATTTTTAGCTGTATGTTTAAAAATTGTTGTGCTCTGGGCTGACCATCACCCAGGCAGTCCTTGCTGCAACAGACAGCGTGTCCCAGCGAGCAGGTGGCACAGGCCAACCTCTGTTTTGAGGTTATTTGCACTTTATTATCCAAGGTGTTTTAGCTTAATTTTTGCTCACCTCTGGGCAGTTGTTTGGGTCTTTTCCCACCCCAAAAGAAATCATACCCTTTACAGAGAAGGACTAATAAACCTTAAACAATCAGACYGTAACTAACCCCACGGACCAGGAGGAGAATAGCCTAAGCATTAAAAAATACGGCTTGAAGCACACAAAACCAGCTCCTAGCAAATGCAAAGACTGAGGAGGAAGAAATCCCCATCACCACCCTGGTGAAGAACCCCGACACAGGCAGATTGCTGCAACACGAGAGGGAAGGGGGCAGGCACTTAGGTCTACCGATTTTATTGCGTTACTAGTAATCTGTAATATAAATTGGGCGATTCGGATTATTGTTGTTATTGGACTAAGAGTAAGCAGTTGATGCATCTTTGAAGCATTAATTAGACCAAAAAGAAAAGGTAATTCTTGGATCCACGTGTAAGGCATGTTCTTTTGGGTGCCAACGCATGAAACTGTGTGTGTAACGATTTAAACGTTCATATCCCCCGCAGCTGCAGAGGCACACAGACGCAGGCAGCGCTCACCTCCGCCCAGCCTGGCTCTTGTGGGAGACGCTTAGAGATAAATTCTTCACACCAAGAATCTGGGTGACAAAATGCTCTTTGCTCTGTGGTTTTGCCATTTCCAAAGGAGTCTCTGCCCCACCTAACTGCACCGCATTGACTCTCGCCCTCTTCCATTGCACCTCAATCGTAAAGGTGAAGGGCAACCCCCCTGAAAAAGGGGCTTGATCCAGAAGGGAGCTCAGGAAGAAATTATTCTTGGTCATGTGAAGGGGAGAAGGCAAAATTGGCCATGGAGATGAATTTGATCTGTTATTTTGAGGGCTTCACCGCACAGACTTCTCCACACCTTCCCAAGCCCCAGAGCAGGGCGCAGGGCTGCACATACACCCCGGGCACGCATGCACGCACACACACGCACACACTGCTTTATTATATATTTTTTTCTTAGCAAAAAAATAAAAATTTATTGTCCTCTAAAAAAAAATCCATCCTGCCCTTGGAAACTGTGACACAGATTGAGTTCTTTCCAGCCCCACATGCAAATTCACTCTGCCAAGAAAAGAGTCTAAACCAGGTTTCCGACAGCCAAAACACATATTTACAGAGTACGAGAGAACGACAGCTGAAATCACAGTTCTATACATGGAATCAACAACACGTTTTACACACCACCGATCACCATTCTGCCAACTTCTACACGGACTAGGGGCGCTTCTGCCCAGTGCCCTTCCTCCTGGGGAAAGCAGGGAAGAGACTGGTCAAGAATTGCCACCAGAAATACTGCAGTGTGTATTATTATTATTTTTCTTAAAACGTATACTGTATTTATTTTAACATTGGAAGCTACGGAGTGGGGAAGCCCCAGAAATCTCTCCAATGCAGTCACTAGTTTGCAGAAATACTTCACCTTTAAAATACTAGGTTTTACATCAGTAACATCTATTTTGCT
Source organism: Phoebastria nigripes (assembly GCA_035582835.1). NCBI lineage: Eukaryota > Metazoa > Chordata > Aves > Procellariiformes > Diomedeidae > Phoebastria > Phoebastria nigripes. The sequence goes on along the minus strand of JAYKAV010001011.1, from coordinate 461,737 downwards.
GTTGGCCATCACTCCAAGGATTATAATAATTCTGGAGGAGAAGACTGGTAATACTCTTCCTTCTCAGATGGGGGAAAAGGAGAAAGAGAGGAGGTTCGGAGGCTGGTGGAACAGCAATGAATTACTGAGTCTGTTCAGCGTTATGGGCTTCCTCACAGAGTAAGGACTTCACTGTCTCAGCTGCACAAGCCTTGCAAGTGGCTCAGGTTCAGCTTCAGAGATGTATGGAAAGTGTAAAACCCTTCGGCAGGGGATCAGCTGCAGCAACCCCCTTCGGGGGGAATCTGCTTAAGGAAAATGTTGTGCTCCAGCTCSGAGACTTTCCCCCGGCCCCTCCTGTGCCACCGTGTCTTTGCCACAGCTGGCATGCGGCTGCATCATCTAAGGCCAGAGATGATCTAAAAGTGGTCCTGTTAGCCCAAAGCGATGCCAAAATTATTCAGCTCCTGGCTATCGTCTACAGCTCTAGCCTCACTTTTTGGTATCTATCTACCCAGGATAGTGTTGTCTTAAGCCATCTGCTTCTATATTGTTTTTCCATAATAATGTAAAAGTTTATTGACCTTTAAGATACTGTGGTTTCACAACACATTTAAGACTCCCTACCCCCAGCTCTTAGCTCAGAAGTGTCCGACCTGCACAATTAGTCACTGAGGTCAACACTTCCAAAGCTCCCAAAAATTTGAGGAGGAAAGTGTCATTATCCAATAAGGAGTCTGTGTGAAGAGGCAGGACCCAGACATGTTCAGGGCTGTTCAGCAACAGCCAGCTGGGCTGCTCATCAAGCCTTGTGGACCAAAACTTTGTTTTGAACGTGACTCGGCCAAAAAAAGCCCCCTTAGTTCTGATGTGTTACACATCTCCCGTAAAAGGGAGCTCTCACTTCAGAAGGAAGCGTGACAGTACATTACAGGGGCTGTATATATTAGCACCAGGTTTATTTCAACAAGACTCTTTTTACACCATACAGAAGCTGACCACAGACTCTCAAGCCTTAAACGCAGTGCTGTGATTATGGTTCATCCTTCCTGCCTGGGGCAGGCAGTAACAAATGCTGCCCTTTCCCCCTGCTCTCACCTCAGTTATGAAATTGTCACATAAGTGGCCCACCAAAATATTCACAAAATACGCAAGATGAAGTTCTCTTTTCCATCTGATGCTGAAGAAAATAATTCACATTTCAGATATTTCTTTTTTTTTTTAAAGCAGCAAATTCATAGAAACCTAAATTTAGAAAGTGTTTCTTAAAGAACCAGAGGAAAAGCGAGAAACAGTCTATATGCTTGTGCAAAGAGAGTGCTGAGATACGTTGGGGTGGGGGCAAGGGAAGGGGCTAGTGCTAATTCCTTCAGGCTGTTCTGCCATGAGTGCAGCATGGCAATGGAAAGTTAAATTTTAAGGGCCACAACAGGGTGAAGTTTTGAATTCTTTGGTCCTTCAGTATAAGTTTTAAAGCAGAAAAACTGTTTTACTCAAAAGGGAAAAAACATGCTTTCTCTGGCCCTGCCTAAGCAATGTGCCCCCAYAGAAACTGAGGGCAAATATCTCTTCCCCCTAGACCCAATAGCCCTGCATCACACCATGAGTGGAAGTCCCACTGAGACAGCTAGAGCTGCCATCTGTGGGCAAGTTTCATCTGAAGAGAAGGGACAAAGTGAGGAGCCCCGTGGGAATCGGATGCAGTCACAGACAGTTCTGAAAAAAGAGGGTTGCCCAAAGGCAGCATCACCCTGAACCGGCAAGGTTCCTGTTTTTCCCTCCACAGGGAGGCAGGAGAGCAGAAAAACCACCACGCTAATAAAAAGTAAGTGTTACAAACCAATAGCCAAAACAGGCTGATCAGCTCTGGTTCTTATAAATATTAAAGACCTGATTCAAGAGTTTATTTCCTATGATTTAAGTTAGTTACAAAAACTTTTTAGTAAATTTTTATCTTAATTGGGCTTTTTCCTCCTCCCCCCACTTTTTTTTTTTCCTTTTTTTTTTTTTTTTTTTTTTCCTAAAAAAGAAATGTTCACGTATTTTAATAAAAGGTCTTTCCTTAAGATCAGACCAAGGCAGATGCGCTGCCCCATGGCACAGACATTCAAAGGCTATAACCAAACAACATAGCCACAATAGTCACCCAACAGTGTCTCTCCATAAAAAAATTTAAAAAAACCTGATGCTAGTTACAATAAAATACACATGGGGAAAAAAAAGGCATTTTTACCAAAAAACCCAAAAACAAGTTAATGGGAAAAACATAAAAAAGAACTACACAGAGCTGCACTTAAGAGATCATCTGGGAATGCATATTAACCCCTTCCATGTAAAGGAAAGGTGGAATTATGGAAGCAAACCTAATTATGTCTTTGCATTAAATATGAAGCTTTCTGAGAGGCTCCGGTAAAAATTCAGTTTTCCTACAACAGTGGGCTGCTGGAGATTCCAGTGCTTTTCCAGGTCAGGGAGGGGTAGCACAGGCAGCATCCCTGTGCAAAATAAAAACGTTCAGTGAAGTGAGTGGCCTTTTGGTTGAGATCCCAGCAGGTTACTGCAATCCACCTGATGTAAAAATCCAATGGACACACTAGTAAAGAAAGTCACAGGAAAGCTCAGCCTCAGGACAGGTCTAAGCTGGTGGCACTTCTTTGTCACGTTGGACTTTCTCTGTCACCACAGGCATACATGATCTCTAGCATGAGGGCTTCTGGACCCAGTAGTCCACAAACCATCTCTGAGGTGCTGACACAGGCAACACAGACTCTGTTGAACAAAAGTGTCCTCAGACTACCTGGAATTGTTTCATGCATTTCAGCAGTGACAATGAATCAGGTCCCCGTGGCTAAAACAAAATTAATCTGGTCCGAAACAGTAAAAAGTCTCTAGACAGCCACCAGACAAAGGGGTGCCTGGAGAGAACTAACCTCTGCATCCATACTTCTTTCATAAAGAGCTTTAGCTGACACAAGGGCAATACTTCTAAGGCTGCTCAGACCTGGAACGTTAGCTGTATCAGCAATGAACACTAGTCACCGAATTTTGGGGCTTGGCTTGCTCTAGGTCCAGTACATTTTTTTCCCTCTTTTCTTCTTTTCATACAAATATACAAAGAGTGTAAAAAAAATTTAAAAAGCGAACTTTGCTGATTAAATGACAAAGTTCCTGCACATTCAGAGATCGACAACGTGAGGCCCACCAGGCAGGCACCCAACAGAGCTTCCATCAGGGAGGACGGCTTTAACCAAGCTGGGTCAGTGAAAGAGCAAGGAGACCGAAGACATGAACAAGTCATTTCAATCCACCTCGATCCTCCCTGTGATCTCAACTCTTCCTCTGGAAAGCACATGGAAGCCCCTCTTGCCCACTCTAAATCCTTCTGGAAATAGTCAAAAATTTGTTATCACCTAAATAGAAAAGAGGAGAAAGACAGACTCTTTGCAAATGGCCCTTTGATCTGTATTAAAAACAGCTCTCAAAGTTCCTCAAGAGTTAGAATTAGTGGGGCACGGGTGAGGGGCAGTTTAGATACGGGATGTAAAATATTAAAAAGTGCTCTGCAACTAATTTTTGTTTTATGTGTGTATGTGTGTGTGTGTGCATATATATACATACACAAACATGCACATACACACACATATATACATATATATACACATATATATACACATACATATATATATGTACACATACATATATATGTACGTATGTATAAAGTTAAAAAGTTCTATACGATATGATTAGAACAAGTGTCCTTGGAAGGTCACGACTGGAGAGAGTGGGGCCTGCTGGGGTGGCAGATGGGGCACTCGCCCTCCTCGGCGCACGTTTCACACAGCACTGCATGTTGGCACGGTAACACCACCCGGTTCTCCTCCTGACACTTAAGGCATTTCACTGACTGCATCTGAAATACTGCCTGCAAGAGAGGGGGACAGGGCAAAACATAAGCATCAAAGTCACAAAGCAAAAGGGCTCCCGTCCTGTGCTATGCAGTTTGGGGAAGAGCAAGGAGGCAGCAGGGGAAGGACTTGCAGCTGTCTGCCCATTCACCTTCTGAAGCAAAAGCAAAGCAGCACAGCATGATGTCTTTTAGGACCTTTAGGATCAACAGAGCAGCTTTGATAGACTTAAACTCTGTATTTTAGGCACAAAGAAGAGGGAGGTATTTTACTGTAAGCTGGCTAAAACTTGCTTTGGCTACATCCACATGGAATTGCTTTGATAGGCTGATGATTTCTGGCTGTGTTAAAGAAAAGGGAAAAAAGCTGCCATCTGTAGGAGCAGAGAGAGCAAGGCCCTGCCCTGCAAATCCCTGGCACTCACCTTATCAACTTTCTCCAGGTTTGCCCGCAGCTGTTTCTGAAGGGTGTAAAGCGAAGAGAGCGAAAGCGTTTCCAGGTCAGAGAAGGAACGCAGAAACTGAGGGTCCTGGCCTGTGTGGATCCTCTCCAGCTCCTCCTGCAGTTTCTTCACTTGCAGCTCCAAGGCTTCCCTCTGCTCCCGTGCCAGTTCACATTCCATGTTAGCTGTGTTGGCGCGATCATTTGCTTCCTCTGCCTCCTTTTTCCAAGCATCACAAGCCTACAAGTTCCAACAAAAAGGGTAAAAGAAGCAGTCTGAAAACTTGGTCAGCCTTCAAGAGAGAATCCCAGGCAAAAATATCCATTTCCATACACTCTTCACCAGGAGCATGTTCTGTCCAATCTGCCCTGTTCCCAAATTCGGAAACACCCTTGGAGCTTCGCTTCAAAGCGCTGCTCATTCCAGATTGGAACCCCACCTGATTGGGCTGTGGTTCTACATATTTGGCTCACACCATTAAAAGAATGAACTTTGTATACCAGCAAATTGTCATGGCTCTAAGTCAACTGGCAGGTCTAACAGACTGTCAAGCACTTCAGTGCATCTGTTAGGACACCTGGCCTTGCACTTCCAGCATCTGAACACATCAGGCACAGTGATTCAGTCCCTCCTTCCAAGGGAGAAGAATAAAAATGCTTAAGAGAATCTGTTTGTAAAACCTACAGCTCTTCCCATCACCTCAGTGTCTGGAAAGCTCCTGTTGAAAGGCTGACACCCTCCTACTCCTTTACACTCCCTAATCCCTCTTCCCAGGAGTTGCCCAAGTACCTGTTTGGCTTGTTTCCAAGACTCTTCCCACTGCTTTATTGTGCCGTTGGCTTCATCCAGTTCTTGTCGTAGCCGTGCCAGCTCCGCAGCACCTGGACCTGACAGAAATGCAGGTGAGGTACTGGGCGAAAAACTCCCCGAAGCAAAGTGTTCCCATATGCTGCTGTTCATCCCATTTAAACCTGTTTCACAGGGAAATAGAGAGGGTTATGTCACAGGTGCTGGCAATTTCCCCATTTCCTCCCTACCCCTGTGAAATCCAGGATTCAAAAATGTGTACATATGAAAGAGCAGATCATCTTAACAATTACTTTTATCCCCAGGACTCTGTCATAGAGGGACTTTATAGGGGAAGTTTCACACCATTAGGCCTCATCTTTAATGATACAGGAAGGACCCAAAAAACTGAGTGGAGGCAACTTTTGAACCAGGCTGGTTTTAGAAGCATCTATTTTATAGCAGAGCTGACTACCAGCTTGAATCCCCCTTCTCATATGAGAACCTCTGAACTGCTTACTACCTTCCCACTTTTCTGTGCAGCACAGCCATCAGCGTCAGTGAACAGATTGCTTCACACAGCCAACCCAGGTGGTGCTTCCTCTCATATTATACCCTAAGAAAACTTCTGGTTTTGTCTCCTCAGCTTTGTGCTTAGAAAAGGAGTCTCACTTCCCAAGCAGTGAGACTAAAATGCGCCAACATCGTTACTGTTTGCATATGCAAGAAACAGCACTAACTGGAAAACCCTGTTTATAAACAAATGGACATGACAGTATATACATCGGCTTCATCCCCTGCAGAGTTCTAGCATAAAGCTAGTGATTGGCACCAGAGAAGACTAACCAACCAACCACTTCCCTATTTTAGCTTGTTCAAATAATTTCTCTTTTCAGGAATAAATTCAAGGCTGAGGAGACAAAGCAGTAGAAAACCAGTTGTAAACAAAACTGGCTATTTTTCACAGACTCCAAGGTTTGTACTCTTTTAGTAACAAAAATACTTTTACTTAAAATAAGCATCCACGCTTTGCACTCAGGGGAGAACTAGTAGGAAAACCTCATATCGAGACAGAGCTACTGAGTGATGCGGACATTCCTACATCTAGTTGCATTTGATAATTCTGCTGAACTTACAGCAGCTGAACTGACTGTGTCTGCAAGCAACCCTTGGAGCCAACGGCCTCTCACTGAGGGCTAACCCAGCACCGCTTACTTCCTATTTAGTACCAGCCAAGACACAAACAGTTACAAAAAATACAGCTGAAAAATAGTAACTTGTCTTCATTAAGGGCTTAGGTGCATTAACAAGTCATTTAGCAGAGTAACAAGGGCTCTTCGCTGGCTCAAACCACTTACCGTGGATCTATTTCAGCTGCTCTGAAGCATGCTCAGTTGAGAGCAAGAAGTTTTAATAGAACCTCAACTCATTTTGTTTTTAAAGCTTCAGTTTTCTTGAAAGGAAATCTAGCACTAAGCAGGATGCTGGCAAGCCACGAATTCTGCCATAATGCTGACCAAGCTTATCCCGTCTTTTCTTTTTACTCTCTCCACCTGCTGTTCTCATTTCACATTTGAAGTAGAAAGCCCCTTTGGTCAGGAATGCCTTCTCTGCATGTTTTGCATCTAGCACGGTGGGAACTAGCCCAGGACTAGGTATTTTTAACTCAATTGCAAAAAAAATAAGTAATAACTACACACACTACACACGTTAGTGCATTCAGCAAGTCACATGGAATAGATAGATTCCAGATTCCCAACTGCTAGGTTATATTTAAATATCTTACCAAAACATCAGCAAAAATGGTTTTGTTGTATTACAGGAAAATATCTAACTTTTTTCTTAAAAAAATCAAGTATTTAAATGCATTTGTAGATTTCCTGCATTTCTTTGGTTTTTTTATAACTCCATAGTCAATACAAACATAACTGCTTAACTTGCTTCTTCTGAAATTAAAGCAGGCCTTATCAGCAAGTTTTCCTTTTCTTACTGAAATTGGGATGAACAGCCAGCCTCAACACTAGTTAATAGCAGAGATACCCTCCGATGTCTCTTTTCTTATTACAGTAATTGTAAAAGCTGTTAAAGCCAAACAAATAGTAATCGCAAGGCATGGAAGCACGGTTTTGGCCTATGCAAACAAGGGATGCAGTTACACAGATAAGTGCATGCACAAATAGAATACAAAAGCATGTAATTATTTTATTTGGTTAAGCTGAATATTAAATATTAAAGATTAAAGTGTATCTCAAATCTGAAGAAGCATTTATGTCTAATATCAACAGAGAGAACTAATATTTACTGTTACTAACAGAAATCAGCAGAGCCAGTGTCACTGTAGCCTTGAGCCCATCAAATAGTTTTATTTCTCAAGGTAACCCTGCGTCTTGATAATAAAATAGATTTGGCCCCTCAGTTCCCAGTTCTGCCTGATACAGCTGAAGCTCCAAAGCAACTTCTCATCCTTCACAGTCCCTCATACAGGAAACAGATCCTCAAGGGGGGGGCGGGAAGGAGCAAAGAGGACAAAGCTGGAACACTGTAACTTTTTGCGAAGTCCATACTGCAAACCTGTGTGCAGAGTGCCAAACAGGAGAAAAAAAAAAAATACAATGACCCAAGTCTGCTCTAGAGCTCCCAAAAGCCAATCTGACCTACTGCCAGTCCCAAGGGCAAACTGCAATCCCCACCTTAACTAAGCAAAGCTGAGGACCCAACTCTGAGTTTTATGTAAAGTGAAGTCTCAGCACAGCATTATGGGCAGGAAAAGGCACGGCTCTTTTCCCTGAAAGGCATCATCAGAGCAAGTCATTTAACCTATCTGTCTCTCTTTCTCAGCCTAGAAACATGGAAAGTAGAGGGAATTGATCCCTTGTTCACAAGGTATTAGCTGATTTTTGGTAAAGCAGCTTCTAGTACTGTCGCTGTTCTCATGGGAAGAAGAGATACAAATGGCAGCAGTGAAATAATACATTAAAATTAAAGCTAACTTAAACGAAAATACTTACATGGCACAGACAGGCATGTACATGGGACACACACACTGTGCATTTACCTAATGATCCATGAGAAGCTGATGTCCCCAGGAATGTGTTTTCTGATTGGCTTAAGTGTCCCTGGGGCTGATGGAGGAAATGCGATGAGAGGCTGACCGGTGGAGAAGGAGAGGCAGAGTGAAAGGAGGCAGAGCTTCCAAGGGACCCGGGGATATTTACAGGAGCAGAACTTTGCAGCAAACTCCCACCTGGGCAAAGAACACACAGAGAGGATGGCTATGTATGACCATGAAGTATGGGCCAGAGCACAGTGCAGGAGTTCAGAGCAGAAGGCGTTAGCTTCCCTCTCTCCTTCCTAAGCCCCCTGGGATTCCCTCCATTTCTCATCATGTTCCATTCCCCTCTCAGCCTTTAAGAGCACTGAAGCTGCCATCCCACGAACCACGTAGGTTAAGACCCTCCAGAGTTCAATGAACTACTCTTTCATCGGCCAAAGCAACAAAAGGTTTTCTGGGCAGGGTTCAGTCCCTATCAGTCCAGAGAAGATGAATTTGGTATCTGGTGAAATACTTTGTAATGAAAAACTCACTTCTAAAACATATGCCTCTGCCTTTAATACTTCCGAATAACCTGTAGTGAGAAGACTATCATGCTGGGTCAGTCAGGTCATGATCTTAACCAGTAAAAATCAGTGACTAGCGTTAGTCATTTTAGACATACCTGAGTGCCTGGATCTATCAGTAATAAAAAACCCCAAATAAACAAAAGCCCAGCCTCCAAAGACATCATACTTCCCTTACACAAGAGGTCATTCTGTCTGCTACACACAGATTGAGGGAGATCTCAGCCCTGCTCCCCACTCTCTCCTGATCTCCCTTCTTAGATGATCACCAGGTAACACCCAGACCTGACATGAACAGAGGGAAAAGCAGTGTGGAGGATCTCTAAGCCACTGCAGATGGGTAGCAGCAGAAGCAGGGCTATTAGCAGACATGCACAGTAAACTCCCTGACCAGGCTCTTATCTTTGGCAGGGAAGTGGAAGCGATATTCTTTAGGGTTCCTTCCACAGGTCCCTTCCTACCTCAGTACAGCTCCAGGCAGTGTAGTTCCCTTGGAAACCTTCAGACCACCAAAGTTAGCTCTCATTCGAAACCTGTCTTATATAGCAAGGGTAGCCAGAAACTACAACCACTTCCAAAAAGCTGTGAGACATTTCGTTTTTCCCTGGACACTATTAGAGACAGGTAGAAGAGGCCTTAGCCTACTTCCACGTATTAAAATGAGACAGACATTACGGGAATCAAATCAGCAGACCGTCATGACACTGTGACGGATAGCATTACCAGGTCAGTGAGTTTCCTGTTACTGCTAGGGAGAGTTTTCTGCTTAAGGTGCAAATCGTTACACTTTGGCCTGTTTTTAAAGGTATCAGATGCCTTCTAGAGTCTACTAAAAAAAAAAAAAAAAAAAAAAAAAAAAAATCAAGCAAGTCCCATTCAGTCTCAAGAAACATCCCAAAGACACCTGGGCCCAATGGCAAGAACTCAGCTCTGCCAGTCAATAAGGGCAAGCTTTCACTTCAAAGATGCTCAGCGGTTGCCAGAGTTTGTTATAATTGCTGTTTTAACCAATGTTATTTTGGGACTGGTTTTAGAGCTTTGTTGGGCTGGCTCCACTGAGGTGACTGGGCAACACTGCTTGGCAGAAGATAAAGAAAGCTCTGTTGCTTTCATGTACCTATCATGATGCCACTCGTGTGGGGCACTGTGCTGCTGTCAAATGTCTTCTCCAGGGCAGCCACTCCGAATTCATTCAGGTCCAGGTCATCCAAGGCAGACTCTGCCAGACACAGAGGTACCAATTATGTTATAAAGGACCAACAACTTCAAGAGATAGGATGGCCCAAAGAGCCTACATGCAGAGGAGCATTCGCTCTCTATTTGTCTGTCTGCACAGCCCTACTCTCCGCCCTGTGCAACGCTGTTCTTAAATGGTTTGGCAGAAGTGTCATGGGCAGCTTTTCAGTTCAGGTTCTTTTGCCTGATCTGATTTCTTTTTGTCTCAAAGTATTCCCAAGTGTTATACAAAAACAAAAATTTGATGAAATAACAGCAGTTCCCATAAGTCTTCCCCAAACTGCTCTTTCAAGTCTGTCCATAATATGCAGTAACACTGGCTTATGACATGTCTGGGTGTGGCTGGTGCTTTGTCCCTACTTTGCTGAAGAGCCACTCAGAAGAGAAATACTAGTAAAAGGGAACACTTGAAAATCATCTCTGAGGTTCAAAGATGTAAAATAAAGAAAGCTTATGAATGCCTGTAAATGTTATATCTATTTGAACATGCCTCATCACTAATCATGATTAATATAATTCCATCCCACACATGCCCACTCATTTCTATTATTATTTTTTAACAAATTAGTGAGATCACCTCAGAAACGATATAAAAAAACCAAACCAAAACAAAACAACAAAAACCAAAAACACCCACAACCAGGTGACCAAAAAACCTGTACCTATCTAAAAGGAGTGATTCCACTCTCTGGACTCTCCTGTTCTCCTTTTTCTTACAGCCTCTGTCCCACACTCTATGAAGGGCAAGTCCTTGCAATCTACCTGGTGGTAGCCCTTGCTATAAAATTGTCACCTAGAATGTAAGGGGTTGTAACTGTGGAAAATGCCCCTCTGATTTCCTGCCTACTCCAAGACCTCTTTGTCACTTTGACAAACCTAAAACTAAGGCCCTTTACACCATCTGACATTCTGAATAAGTGGCTCAGAGGCCTTCTGTTGGTCCCATGGGTGAATTTCATCTGTAACGACCTGCAGAAAACATCAGATGTGTCACAGTCACAGAAAAAGCTTACAGCCTCAGGAATCTGCCAACACTGACAGAGATGAAAAAATGGAGTTCACTGGAACACCCATGGCTATTCCAAGTCTCATACCTGGTGATCCACATCTGAGGAAGCCCCTATCAGCATAAGTAAAAAAGGCATAGTTACCTATGACAGACTCAACGGTGTCACTGGTTGGGTAGAAAGGAAGGGCATTGGCATTCATGCCTGGTATGCTGCTGGTGCCGGCAGGGCTTGGTGGTGTTGCAGCCAGACTGGAAGTGATACTAGAGGAGATGCTGGATGTCAGCGGGCTCCCCACTGGGAGAATACCCAGTATGTCCTGAAATAAGAGTTTTAAAAGGGAAAGAGGTAGGAAATAAAACATCTTTATAGAAGAATCCCTTCAGAAACATGCAGGAGTGAGCCAAAGATCAGCAGCAAACCTGTTCCTGCCTGCTTCCAACCTGACAGATGGCTGGTGCTACTACTGTGCTGGGGGTGGGGGAGATTAACAGCTTTTCTTTAATTTCTGCCGACTGTTCTCCATTCCCTGCCCCCCTCCCCAGTATTATAAACATCCTTCAGGCTGCCCCAGAATTAACTCCTGTGACCCACAGGTTGCATGCAATCATAGGGATGGGTCACACAATCACTCACTCAGACTTAGTTCAGCACACGACTTAGAACCCGATATTAAATTCTCTTTGCCGAATCCTTGAACTTAGATGACTCCAGAGATCCATTCCATCTCAATTTTCTGTGATCTGGAGACTCTCTCCAGCACAGTCCAGGCCTATGAATCTATCCTGAATTCACACAGGTCTAGCCATTCACAAATAAGCCCTCCAGCAAATGAACCCATCTTCATAAAGTAATCCCTCGAGCTGAGCATCCCTAATGGTGTCTGGACTGTCATTTACTCCCTGCAGAGTTGTCTGGATCCACAGAGATTTCTCATGTCCTTGTCTGTGGTGGTGCGAGCACTGAGCTAGGTTCAGAGCCCTGCTAGCAGTATCATACCTGTTTGGGCTGTAACAAAGGTTGCTCCTGGCTCCTGTGTTCCAGTGAGTGGGACTTCATTTTTGCTTGCTGCAGTAAAGAAACAGAACAAGAAAGCAGAGGGATTAGCAGCAAAATTAAAAATGACTGACTGCTGGCTTTGGAGAGGCCATGGGAAACACAGTCCCCTCCTCTCTCACAGCCTGCTCTGGGCACTAGAGAATTCAGAGCGCGGGAAAGCAGAGCAAACTGAAAACACTCCAAGTTAATTTGCTTTCTATATACCAAGACATCACCCCTAGAGTTATGCAAGGACTTGTCACAATTACATTTGCCTTCAATGCTGCTATAAGTCCTCTGCTAGCACAAAAGACATCTTAAGAACCAAGACCAAAAGTGAATTATTTTGCCTTGCTATAAGTAACTCATCAGCCCTACTAGTATCTAAAAAAAGGGCCAGAAATGGTGGGAGGCACACTATGTTTTTAAATTATGTAAACATTTTTCAGCTTTGGGAAAATAAAGTATGTAGATTATGTTTTCCCTCAAACTTTTCCAGCTCCCAGCTAGGATTGCAAAGTAAAATAAAGTGATAACTAACCAATTTTAAAAGCAATGTCATCAAAACTGATTTTTAAAAAAATCCTTCCCCCATCCATTAACATAGAGAGCTCAAAGCTATAAAACATAAATGAGGTCAAGGCTGTCTGGAATTGCAAAACTGCATGAATGCCAACATACATTTAGAATTCCACTATCCAGCCTAAAAATGCAGTTTGAGGACCTTCCAGTACTATATCCTTAACGGATATCAACCCTCTTGCCTCACAACATCAGTCAATTCTGAGCTACAATAACCGGAGTTGGGAAGGAAGTGGCCTCTTGAGCTTGTCAGTGTGCAACTGTCTGTTCTGCAGGCCTTGCTCTGTTCCTCCCATGCTGCTACATGCGTAAGGCACAGGGAGATCAATCACACCCTCCGGGCACAGAGAGGGAGCAAAAAAGTGCTGAGAGTCAGGGCTGCTTGTTTACTCACTCTCCAACCCCCCCAGTCTGAATCAGAGACATATTCCAGGCATAAAGTCTGCTCAATCGTTTTATCACAAATGCAGGCAGTCACCATCTCTGCAGGGGAGATTCAGGCATGATGTACAACAGCAGTGCATGAGACGCCATGCTGACCTGAAGTGATACGCCTTGACTTTTTGGCTTAAACTGTCTTATGAAAAAGATAAATGATTGCTGAAGAGGGATGGCATAACCAGACAGGCAAAAGAGCAGCGGAAGAATTCATCCCTTGGTTTTACTTAATTAAATCATTTTCTCTGCTCAACTGTATGCCTATGGGCAGATGGGGAGGTCAAAGCCTGGCAGACAGGCAGTTGAGATACGGATGCAAAGATCCTTCTGCGGTGGGTACCATTCTCTCACGCTTCCCTGAACAACATACAGTGCGTTTACATACAGCAAAACTACCACTGAACCGATCACAGGCTTGTTTTCCTTTGTGTGCAATAGATGCGTTACGTTAGTGCATCTGTGTGCGTCTGATAACACGCCTGCTAGATTATCCAACACATCCCTACCCTGTTTGACACTCATCTGAATACAAGATGCGCTACCAACAGACATCAGAAGCTAAAGTGAAGGCACATACGCAGCCATGCCCCCGCCACTGAGAGGCTTCCTGCCAATGTAGCTAGCTGGCTCTGGTGCAGTTAAGTCTTACTGGAAGGTTTTTTTTCTTTAAGGAAGAGAAAAAGTGAACTCATTTCTAAGCTAGTCTCCATTTCCACTGCTTTGAATTCATGTAACACCAGTGAAAAACAGAGCAAACCTATTGTCATCACTAAGCCAGTCTCCTTTAGCTCTGAATAACATTAAAAAGGCCATACATCAAGACAGAAATTCAAAGGGCAGGCTGAAATTCTCCAGCTCACTCTGTTGCAGTCAGGAAAGAAAACAGGGGACATAAATTACGAGTGAAACAATGTTTTCTGATCAGCATGGAACAAACCTACTGTACTGTGTGTCAGGACTTAGGAACACCTCCTGGTTGTGGCACTCAAGTCCTTCCAGTGCAGCCAGCATTTTTCCAGCTTGCTAAATCTTTTGGGACTCAGGAAAAGTATTTTTAGCTTTAACTGCTGGCTCAGCCTTACCACAAACTATGTGGAACCTATTAACACAGAAGGTGCATTTTTCATTCTAATAAGATAGAAACTATTTGTACTAATTCTACAGAGGAAAAACGACAAGCCTATTGCAGAGCTGAGCCAGAGTGTCTCTTAAGTTTTCAAATATGAGTGAACAAAGTTAAATGCCTAATTATTGGTCTAATTTACAGGGTATATGAGAATCTCTGGTGCCCACTGCAACCAAAGGGAATTACAGAGGATTTAAAAAAGTAAGTAATTATAGATGAAAAGAAAATTAAATCAGGACACTTATGAGACACCTAATTTTGTCTGTAGAAGCCTAGCATAAGGCAACTATGATTACTTCCATCTATATCTTAATAGCTATTTATTCCAGTCATTTAACACAGGTTTTTGCTTAATTAAAGCCACATGAGTAAGAAGCTACCTGAATACAGTATCTTTGTAGCACAGCCTGGACTTCAGACATAAATGCTCAACATCTGGCCCTCCTTTTAGAAGTCCTATTCATGCTCCATCCCCTTTCTCCTTGGCTTAGGCTTGCTGCTCATTTTCTCCAAAGCAGGGCCTCCCTGGCACCCCGCCTCTGCTGGCAGGAAATAGGGGTTCTCTCAGTCCTCCAGCTTTGGGTTCACTCCTCCTTTGCAGCAGAGGCAATAGAGAACGAGCACGTGTTTTTTCTTTTGTTTCTAAACAACTGCTACAAGCTGCTGTGCCTGCAAGAAGTGCCAGGATCACAGCATGATCCGTCCGCTCTTTACCCTCAAAGACGTGTTGCATCAATTTGAAATTTCCTAAGCCACATCCACATTAAGCAAGACAATGAAAGCATTTATAAGAAAGCGTACATGCATATAGCTTAATCTGTATTTGTCACTAAATCATTTTAATTAGACTAAACAGTGTTCAAGACTGGTCCTACTGCAGAGTTTGGTCATATTTTCCCAAAGTTGTAAAAATAAATAAAACTAAACCCACAGAGTCTGCTTCTAAATCCAACTACTTTATGCAAGATCTTGTCTGGACGGGATATTTCCACTGTTTTCTCACAGCAGTGCAGTACTAACGCAGCAGTATAAGCTTATTAAGGCTAGCTTCTTTAATATTACAGACAAGAGTTTAAACGTAGCCAAGTTGAAAGCAGCATTTCTTGTCATCTCTGTTTTCAAGCAACATAGACCAGGTATTTTTATTCCTTTTCATATTTTTTTAAAAAGAACTTGTAGGAAATATTTTTGCAGGCACCTCTTCACAAAAGTAGCTATTCCTTCCCCTAAATCGAGATGTTGTTCTATTACATTTACAAACCCAGTGAGGAATAAAAACTGAGACCCAAGCTCTGGGTTGGACTCAGCTGACTTGGAAGGGATGGTGCAGAGAAACTATTAATTGTAACATCAAGAAAGGAAATTCACAGTAAGAAGTTGACTGTGGAGAAGCTCATGTGTGGCAGAAGAGATGGAAGAGACTGTTCTAGGCTTAGGGAGCAGTCTGAATAAGGCATGACACCAAGTCAGAGAAGACTGAGGAAGCAGCAAGGCAAGACTGGGATATCCAAAAGGGATAAGAGGGAATGTCATTAGAGATGTGGGTTGGGTAAGATTGCAGAGGGTTCTTCAAATGAGAATGAGGAATTCAAATTTTATACAGAAGCCACAGGAGAAAGTCAAGGATCAGAGTGATAACAGCCAGAGAAGCAAGAGACAACTAACATGACATTTTTAATACATCGGAAAAATGAATGGTGAAAACAGAAGACAAACCAAGTCACGGAGATCAAGGTAAGGGTTCGGAGTGAGAACAGAGAAGGAAGGATGAGTTTCCATGAGACAATACAGCAAAAGAAACAGCAACTCTTGGCAAGGACCTAAATATGGAAAAAGAAAGAGGAAGAAGTGATATGTGGGAAGCTACCCAGGGTCAACACAGGACAGAATTTGTGAAGGATTAGGAAAACAAGCAGCAGCCCGACTTCTACAAACTGTGTGTGTGATGGCAGTTAGGCAGACAAGAAGAGACATAAGATGGAATAGACTGGAAGGGAGGCTGAAAGCAACAGCAGGAATCTGAGAACTGCTAATGAAAATAGTGCTTTCTCATTTTTGTTCCTTGAAAAATAAAAATACATTCAAGCTAGACTGGGCAATTTCTCATTCTTCCTCATCCCCCCAACTCTTTCAGCCAATACTCCCTACTAACCTGGCATTTGAAACTCTTCAAATACTCGGCCCCCACCTGATCTTCTCGCTCAAACCCCGGTGCTTTCTTGTAGCTGCCGGCTGTTGTTACAGAGTCTGGAGGAAAACCAATGGTCTCCAAGCTGTGTGGCTTTCCAATGGCACCAGGAGGAGACCCACATATATTAGATGGGCTTCCAAGACTGCTGTTCCTACAAAGAATCTAATAGAAGGAACAAGTGTCAGGAAAGTACAGCCAGCCAGTAGCAAGGACTTGAAGAGGAGAGGCATCCCATGGAAGAGCTCATTCACTTCACTGTTTGTGCATCGATTATACTGACAGTCAACACAAGCATACAAGCTTCCAGTAAACAGTAATTAAAAACCAGGAAAAAACTCCAGTAGGTACTGGATTTATACAGTCCCACAATTATGGTTTTACTGCCACTACTTTGTACTGGAGTGCAGTCTTATAAAAACCAACCTACAGCTCTAGTGACATTTATTCTTTTTGAGGCCTCAGATATGACTGATCAAGTTTCCAAACCTGACCAAAACTCTCTTTGCTTTCCTTAGGCTACAGTGGATCCTGTCTGCACTCTGAGTAGTAGCGTGAAACCTGGAAAACTGCTATGGCAGTCAGAACAACCAAGCATGTCTGAGCTACGTGTAATACTGTATCTTTTGCTTTCCAGTTGGAAATCTGAAAGTTTTAATGCAGGCATAAGCCAAGTATCAACAGCTGCATTAAAAAACCCAAGGATTTCCAACAGTTCCATTCTTTGGACTAATACCAGGGATCACAACCACATGCAACAAGGCTAGTTTTGCACTGTAGATGAAGCCACAGACAGCAGCAAAGGAGATTAGACGCTTTCTCTAAAACTCGTCTTACCTGGATCAATGCAGACATCCCACTTCTCTGGGACAAGAAATTATTTGCCTGCACTGGCAAGCATGACTGTGCTTCAGACAACATTTAGATAGCTACTGCTACCACAGATTCAAATGTGGCACAGTCTGGGCTGGCATTAGAAAGAAGGAGCATCCTACAGTGTTTTGATTTTATTTTTATACAGACATTCTGCTGTCCACGCTTCCCTACAGTTGCAAAGATACTACTCACTGTGGTGGAGGTGGGGCTAGTTGGCAGAGTTCCTGATTTATTCCACACCTACAGTACAAATACAAAACAGAACAAGCCACGTGAGGCTGGCTGCTAGAGGGACCTTTTTCTCTGATTAATTCATCATATAAAATGATCACCAGCAAAGCCATATTTGTTTGCAAGCTACATGCAGATGCCCTGTGGAGTGATGAAGTCACAGAAAGACATGTGTCGCTGTTTGGCATATATCCAAGGATTAGGAAAGACTGTTTAAAAGACTAAGAGCTTGAGACAGAAAAAGACCTAAATGGTCTATTAAGTGGAAGATATCTTCAATTTCACTGCAGTTTTCAGATAATTTAGATGATACATTCATAAGACGAAGGGGGTTCGTTTTTTACTGCTTTCCACAGTGTTACTTAGTGAGAGAAAATATTACGTCCAGACTTTTCAAGATCTGTTTGGAATTCTAGCTGCAATCAAATTCAGGAGAACTATGAACTGTTAGGCTGGCTTTGGTGCTAATAAAAATCAAACTATCAGCTTCTCTTTCCAAAGAGGGGGAATAAGATAAAACAGAGGTCCTAAATGAGTTCACCTCATTCTGACCGGTTTCAAATGAGTTAAACTCATGTCATTTTACCTTCTCAAAACCTCGACCAACCATTTGAAAAGGTTACACACCTTATCAACAGTGCAAACAGGAAAGACTTAATGAACAAAAAAAAAAAAAAAACCACCTCTCAGCAAAAATGAAGTGGTCTAGCATTCCATGGGCTTCTTATCTGTCTGTGTGTACCTGCTCAGCATTTAAAGATCTCCCTTCTTGTATGTACAACTAAAATAAAATACTACCAACAATCTGGGGCATTACTTAAACATATTCCAGAGTTTAGCTATCTCCAGAAGTAGGAGAGGGAGGGAATCAAGGATATCCTATAATGCAACACACAATATGCACAGGCTAAGCCTCTGAGATTACATATGTAAACAAACTCGATTGTAGCTATGTACTTTAGACGTTATTGGCTCACAGCCTTTAATTAGAGTACTTGGAAACTAAGCCCAATATGTACCTCCAGACAGGAAGGAGTTGGACTTCATGTGCGGATGTATTCCACTTTCCTGAAAGTACATCAACAAACTCTGCACAGAAAGGAAGGCTGAGAAATTTTATAGGTGAGAGGACAATACTAAAGCCACAGAATTGTATGTTCCAAACAAACAAATCCCTCTAAAAAGTGTGGAGCTGAGATCTAAAAGAAAAATGCCATATCCTTTGGGCTTTTGGATACTTAAGATTTCTCTTCTTGGGAGAAAGTAGTACAGTGACACAGAGAAACCCAGATTTATAAAATATGGACAAGGCTTCCCCACAGTGCTACATACATTGCTAAGGTCTGGGGCATGTGGACTGGAAGGGCTGACCGGAACAGAATCACCAGCTGCCGACGGCATATACATCACAGGGCCTGTCTGTGTCGGGCTAGACACAGCCGAGGATTGCTGTAAATCTTCATTGAGAGCAGGCTCTGGAAGAAATAAAAGCACATGGAACGTTACTCAAAGCTGTACAATTGCAATGGAGCACAAGATGTTTAGGAACAAGAATACCTAGATATTCTTGAGAGAAGAAATATTCCACAAGCACCTACTCAGAAGTATAGAAGCAAGGACAAACCTTATCTGGCAAATAGCTACTACTTATCTAATATTCCTTACATTATTACTGTCATCACTTGTACACTGTGCTGCTCTTTAGTCCATTAACGCTGCTCCAAAATTATCTTCCCTATACAAATTGTGTGTTATTCATTCAGCTGTCTTGAACTAAGCAAAGCTTCCCTCATTGCTAGGCACAAAGTTGATGGGTGCATTATAACTAGCTGAGGGAGATAAGTTTCCATCTGTGCTCAGTACAAACCATTACCAAAAAAAAGTAACATACATAGAAAGGCATACACAAAAAGAAAGCATCATTGGCTTGGAAGGTAAAGCAGAGATGCTGTAGACTTGTAGTATTTATATCTAAGACAACTCAGCATCTTTACAAAAACTATATAACTGACACTACGCCTGTATCGCAGTATCTTTAAAGTACTGGTTTCAACACACTTCTTGCTAACAATCAGCAAAACTCATGCTAAGAGCAGATACAGTAAATGGACTTCTGTTATTTTAATTGAATTAGGCCCTCAGTGTTCACCTTGCTAAGAAAGGACTAAAAGATACAATTCCGTAAGACAGCACAAGAAATAACCAGCTTGGAATGACCCAAGTGCCACAGAATGTTACTCTGGCTTTAAAGTAGTATAGTATCAAGTACAGTAATCTTGTTAGGAATAAGGCATCTCCTAAACAAAAATATTATGTTTTACACATGGGATTTTGCTAAACACTGTTTCTTTATCAAGACTTCATTCTCTCTTAAGCTTGCTGGATCATACTGTGTAGTTGCACTACTGTGTTTTGGGCCATTATAGCCCACAGCTCTAGCTTTAATTACTGCTTGTCGACAAGGCTTCCTATAAAAGGAACTGCATAACCTGTAGGGAATTTACTCTCACCATTCCTTGACAAAGGCAGCAATTACTAACTCCACCATTTACAAAGGATAATCAAATAACAGAGATTTGCTCAAGGCCACGTAGTGAGTCAGTATCAGAGCCAATCTATTGACTTCTGAGTAACCTGCTCTAATTGCTTCAAATTCAACAGTGAGACTGGAGTGCAGAAACTGAGTAGGACCCATAGGGCCAGGAGCTAACCATTTATCTATGAATATTAGTACCCACCTGAATATAGAACTCCCACAACCAAAACAGCATCACTAGTTTGCAGATGATGAAAGTGAGGATTGAAATAATGCCCTATAAATCAGGGAGCTAGCGAGAAAAGAGGATTTGAGGAAAAGCGGACAAAAAGCTGCATATTTTTCTTCTCCAACCTGACTTAAAGATTTAAACTCTAAGCAAAACTTCATAAATAGTAAAACAGTATTTAATTTTTAAAACGGATCAATACATTATCTATAACTAGCAATTTTATCCTCAGCTTTTTAAAATACAACACTTTGCAACTTAGCTAGGTACAGTTCATCCACGTACAGAAGAGAAGCAGCTCTCTCTGTTCCAGTCCTCCTAAACTGACATACAGAGAACTGAACGAGTGAGAGGGAACAGAGGGAGATACTTCAAGAGACAGTGCAGCGAGAGCTGAGTCCTACAGACTACCTACTGCCTTCAGCTCTGCCAACACCTCCCACACTAGCACGGTTTTATAAGAATTATCAAAGTTAATACTTTGTTTTTGAAAATCCTTCACAGAAGCTCTAGTTTAGTGGCCCTATATTTTAAACTATCTATTTTGGCCAGAAGCTCTCCATAGCTCAAATATCCATGAAAGACGAGAGAAGCAGCCCACGTACGTTCTACATGTGCAAAGGCACAGAAGGGTCCTCGAGGACAGCTGCCAGACTGCTGCATATCATTGCATTTGGTGGATTTGTAGATCTAAGGATGGAAAAAAAAAAACAAACAAAAAAAAACCAGACATGAACAGGAAAAAACAGTGACCGGCAGCCCAGGTACGAAAGTACTATGAAGAGACTCGACAGCAAGATAAGAACACAGATAAAAGGCGCAAAGGCCAGCAGAGTTCAGGGTGACCATTTCAGTGCTTTGCTTCAAAGAAAGGAAAACCCACTATAGTTACAGAAACACCAAAATATGCCCATCACAGCTAAGCTCACCCAAAGATCAACCCATCACACGTCAGCTCACCCAAAGGTCACCATTTGCCATAAAGTCCCTCAGTCTCACTGGAAGCTCCATGGATATTACAAACGGTAAAAGGTAGGAAACAGCTGACAGATGACAGCACAGAAAGTTACAGCCACATGTTTGCAAGGAAAATAACAAACCGTTGACAATGATTGTAAGAAATGGATTATTCCCCTTCCCCCCAGTTTGACAGGCGGTGACAATAGTTACTTTGCCGATACAGGCCCAACAAAGCTTTTCAACACTGTAACATGAAGCAGACTAGGACATGGTCTTAATTACACTTTTTGTAAGGATACTGGAATGCTCTGGGCATGCTCACAACTAAGAGCTTGGTGGTTTTTAGCACCAGTTCGTGGGTATCTATGGTTTAGTGCAATCATCATCAACCAAGAATTTTTCCTCAGGGAAATGGATGCTGCATGCTCACCTGCAAACCCACAACATGCTTTCAAAAGGGCCCCCATACATGAGACTGCTCTTACAGTTGAGTTTCCCCCTACTTTTCTTACCTCCTCCCATATGGTCTACCTAATGAAAAGGCACCCCTGTCAAGAAGCTGAATTTCAGCTTACTTCCAAGAGGCAGTTTCTCTGTATCCCAGGACCACACTGCAAGCAGCCCACATACTCTCCCAGCTGGCACACTGATTTACTTCATATGCCTGGAATGCTTTTGCTTTTCTAGTCAGCTACCAAACGGAGTGAGCAGGTTACTGTACCTCTGGATGGAACTGCTGTTCTGTGCGAGTGTGGCAGTATTGGCATGAGTCTCCATTTTCACACTTACTGGGATCTCCCCACTCGTCTCCATGTTTCACACTGGGACATGGTGAAGACCTGTGTAAATAAGGTAGCAGGAGAATGCATCAGACCCACAAACGTGCTTTGAGCTTTGCTTCTTCAGCTGGGAGGCAAGTTCAGCTGCCCACCCTCAGCTGTACAATCTGTTTGGCTGGCTGCTGCTTCCCCAGGCCCCACCTTGCTGCTATTGCTTCTTCTTCCCCCTCTTCCAATTTCCCAGTGAAAGAAACACTAAAAAAAGCTCTCCATCTGAAACCGAATACAACCTGAACCAATATAACTTCACAATATTAGCAGCTGATGTGATTAGTGTCAGAGATGCTGGGTCTGGTTTCTGTTTTGGAACTGTACGTTCATAGAAAGCTAATAAGTTAATTGGCTAATCCTAAAACACATAATACCCTTACAGTGGTATGTTTCCAGGGTTATAGTATGGCCATGTGGAAAAGAGGCTGAGTCAGGTCACTGGGGAAAAGGCAAGTCCATTTTTCTTTCTCCCAGCCAGGAACAGTTCTTTTTCCCAGTTCCGAATTTTTGCTGTGACCTACTTCCCCTGCTCTTTATGCTCTTAACCGTTCCCTCAAAAAACAGCAGAGGGAAGCAGATAGCAGCAGCAGACGCCTGCAGCCACATCAGCTGGGGGTGGGGAAAGCAACACAGAAGTCAGTGGTGATCAAGAGTGGAGCAGCTTTCACCTCTTCCCTTCCCAAAGGGCCCAGGCAGGGGCAAAAAGCACGTAGCTGCTGCCTGAAGACTGGCTTAGTGTTTCGGTTTCTCCTGAAGGTGTTGAGATTAATGTTCCTTTGATTTTTATTTATTTAGTTTAAATACGGGATTTCAGTGCCGATTCAAAAATTTCTGTGAATGTTGGGGGTGGGGAAGGGAAATGAGAATATCCATGGTATTTTCTCTCCTGGCCTTCTGGTCTGCTCTTATGTTTTTTCAAAAAGGAACTAAGGAAAAGCCCCACTGAGACCACAACAAAAACTCTGTTGTGTTGGAGGAAATGAGGGCCTATAACTTGGATGAAACACATTCAGGGAGACGTGGCATGCTGAAAATCCAGCGACAGCTGAGTGAGGAGAACACCCTGGTGCCTCAAAAGCACAGTCTTTAGCAGTTGTTTAGGAATGCATGTCCAGCTACAGTACTGGTCACACCGTGCCTCATGATCCCCATCACCAGGCACACACAACAAGCAGCTTGATGATTCTGAATCCTTTACCATGAAAACACTGCTGTGTGAGTTTGTTTCCAGATGGGCATTAAAACCTTCTTTTGTTTTCTTTTTCCTGCACTGCTTTCTAAAGCAGGAGTTTATACGGTAAGGGGAAGCCAGACACAGGTTCTGTTTGCCATAAAACCAGAGTTGTAACATGATTTAGCAACAGTAATTTATTAGAGATACTGGTTCCTATATACCACAAAACTCCTTGGTTAGTTTGTTATCCTGTCTCCTAGGCAGAAATAACAGGCCATCACATCCGTCAGTACAGGCCCTGGAGACACACTAAAAAATTATCTAGTGGACAAAATCCTGGATCCTTCATTACAGATTTCTACTACATTGCACCGCTCAACTGGGAAACAGAATATCCAGGACCACGGTACCTGTATTTGTGTTTTCTTGGGCTTCGTCTTCTGTCTTTGCTATTGTGGTAGTAGGGACAGGCATAACCCTGGCGACAGAGACGGGGGGGTTTCTTACATTGCTCTGTCTTGTAATTGCCCAACACATACGTTGTATCTGCAAAAGAAGCAACCAGTTAGTGGGAGATGACCATGATCTGTATTTACTATACAAAAGTTTGACAGGAGCGGGCACTCCACAAACACCAGACTTTCCCAGCGCCACAGACCTTAAGTGACACTCACCTTGCCACCTTGGCTCCTCACTGAGTATTTTCTCTATCATAGCATGGCTAGCAGCAACTGCAGACTGACCCTCTATGCCACCTTCTGATGTAGTCTGACCATTCTGCAAAGCCTCCATCGCCTGAAGCTCCCTTCGTGGACAGAGTTAAATGAATATACAGACTGAGCAGATGAAGAGACAGATAAAGGTGTATAAAAACTGACATACTGGAGCATGGTAACAATTCCTAAGCGGATGCATTTCATTCATGCATTTTTTGTCAGAACACCTTTAGCTGAACAGCAACTGCAATTCATGTTCTTCATTCCCTGGGAATTCCAGATGCATTATTTGGACCCCCCCCATCAGACTCCAAACCACAGCACAACTAGTTTAAAGTGTGCCTCCTTTCCCCATTTTGAGTATCCTCCCTGGAGATTCTGTAGCTTTGCCTTATTAGGAAGGCATGTATCATGATCACTCCAACCCTAAGCATTTCATGCTGAAGTAGTACTGTCCTTCAATTGTCTGACTTTTCATTTGGGTACAGAAATTACCCTTTTCATAGAGCCCCAACCTCTACTAACCTGATGTCATACACTGGAGAGCGTAGGTCATGGGGCCCATGAGCGAATGCGCAGTGGACTCCATTCTTCGTGCAGTTTCCCTTGGAGTCCGTCTCATGAATGCAGATTCCAGTTTTGTAGTAGCGCAAGTGATACCTCCTCTCTGTGTCTCCAGTAGTTCTGTGCAAGAAGGGACACCTGAGGTACAGGAGGAGGGGAAGAACAGCCAAAGTTTAATCACACAGGTGATGGACTCAACACTACCAGAAGACATACTGCCGATACAGGATGCTGTAGTTGACACCACCTTTGCTAACTCTGCCTCTTCTTTTATGCTGTGCCTTCCAAAGCTAGAGAACCCCTAAACCTGTCACTACACAGTATATAATAGTTTCCCTCCCAAAAAGACAGCTGGATTATTAAGCCAGCAGCAGGTTATTATTCTAGTCTAGTGACTGCCACGGATCTGGAAAAGAGCAAGGACACTGTCAAGGCGTTCTGATATACTAGCCATGATTGAAGGGACATCACATGGCACATACCATTTCCTCAGCAGCCCATCTAGACTTCATGCTGTTACTGTTTCCTGCCGATGTACCCCTACAGGGCTGCAACAGCCTATCTATAGCCAGATGCATCCTTTATGCTGAGCACAGGACAAGAAAGGAGAATTACAGTACTACCATTTTAACTGATGCTTTTGTTCCTTTTCTGCCTAAGAGGGGAAACAGCTACACTGAGAAATAAAAAATAAATAAATAAATAAATTTAAAAAAAAAGAACAAGATGGAATAGGTAAAGTTTAGATATTGCAGCATCAAGCTAAAAATACAAATCAGCAAAGAGTTCTGAGATGGCAACACTTTTCATTCACTGAGTTTGAGCCAGATATGAACAAGCGATGTAGAAGCCAAGGCCCCCAAATATCCTATTTCCAGTCCCTTCTAGTTCTCTTCTAACAAGGAAGAAAGTATTGAAACTGAGGCCTCAGGCTGGGGGATTATTCCATTCTGCTGTAGTCAGAAGATCTTTACTTAATCAGGTAAAAAATATTGTCTTCCCGATAAATAGCATTTTTCTGTGTGTTTATACTGGCACCATGAAAGGGAACTGAAATTCCATCTTTCTATAGCATCTCTATATAAAACACTCCCTATATTTGACCACAGTTTGGCTACGCTATTTATTCTTCAATATCTGTCACGTGGCTAAAGTTATATTGCTGGGTTAACCCTTTAATTGCTGGAGTCTGCCACATGCACAGCAGAAACACTTGCGCCTCTGCTCCAGTTAAACTTACCGCAGTCACAGGGAGAGAAGACCCAATAAAACAAACTCTTCTTGATACCTGCCACTTCCCTACTGGCTTCTTAAAAGTTCAGGAAGACAAAATAAATTGGCAAGTAACCGATATGATTTAAAAAGCTGGGGATAGATAATTCAGGGCACAGACTAGAGGACAAAGCTCCTCCTCTTTCAGCAAGCTGTTAAAAACTAAGCTACCCTGCTAGTGAGCAAGAGCTATTATTTGACAGTCAGGGACTTAAGGGAACAGAGTCTCTCTCAGTCCATTCGTCAGCGAACTGTTTTTCCACACCTCACCTTTGCTGAAGATGCCAAGGCTCACGAGGACACTGAACGATGCAAGAGCTGAATTCCCATCTAAGCCACCCTTAGTATCATCTCTGCTGCAGGCCTGGAGCACACGGGTTGCTGTTACAGTTTTTACATCTGTTCTCATGTTACGTATGTTACAAAGCTGCTTTACTGGTGACTTGCCTCATCTGTACAAGAACTGGCTGGAATCATCACCTGGACTGATCCCAAAAGCCTAATGCCTGAAAAGCAAGGTGCAGTCTTTACTTACTCATCTCCTTCTGGGCAGATTCCTGTGGTCTCGTCGTACTTGGTACAGTAAATGTCAGGGCTGTAGTTAAATGTACCATCCCGGCGGCGGATAGATCTACGACGACGCTGGTTGACAAAGTGCCAGTGGAAGCAAGTGTAGGGCCGGTGCTGAGTGCACTTGTGCTGCACGAAAAGAGGGCACTGCTCCGTGCGGAACTCCTTCAGGTAACTGCAGGCAGAAATCCAACAGCAGGAGATCAGGACCGGGACGATGCTGGTCAGAGGCAATATCCAATCACCCCGCAGAGTCCCGGCCAAACCCAGCCGCATCCATCACAGAGATGCCTGCTGTCCTTCCCACACCCTCCCCTGCTTTCGCTCTCAATAATGGAGGCTGGAAGCTGCTGCTTGTCCGTAGTGGGAAGATACCAGTTACCAGGCCAGTTTACACAAACATGAATGCTAACGATAGCTGAAATCACTTTCTATTGTGCCTTTCAGTATCATTTTGAAGAGGCTTTTCATGAGCTTAGAAAATCGTTTGTGAGAAAATAGAACTCTTAAGTACCTTTCTATCTATTTCTATGTCTGAATCTGAGACCTATCTGGGCAAGAAGGTGTTTCCTTCCTAAAAGATATATGTTCAGTTTAAAAAAAAACAAATAAAATACACTTCCTTGTAGCCACGTTTGAAGCTTCAAGTTACTGAGAGAGAAAGATTTTTAAAAGACTCTTTTTCATGCCTTGTCCTCCTGGTTTAATTCGGCTTCTTCTTCAGTACATGGTCAACTATGAAATTAAAATGAATCAATTTCTCTCTTGCAATCTTGTGAATTCAGGACTCAGTCTTGAAAAGTGGGATAACTATCCTCAAAATCCTGCACGTTTAAGTGCTTTATTTTTAATATGTAATTCTCTGAAAGTACGTGTCGTCTTTTATCCTGAGAACTACAGAAGTCACAAGCTTTTATTTGTGACACTAATAACAGTCTCTAAACCCAGATTGTAGAGGATTACAAAATGGTTTAGATCTACATAATGATCTGACTGTGATCTGTGTGTAGGTGCTTACAAAATCCACGCTGCCTGAAACCCACTAGCTGCCCTGTATTTATAGGGAACACATGAACAGTTCAAGTAGCTCAGACCTGAATCCCACTGGGTTCGGTCTTAAGAGACACCTCCAAGAACAACACAGAAGTCCCAGAGCAAGCAGACGTGGGGTAATTGCATCCCACAACAAGTCACATTCTGGTCTCTTACATTTAGAGGTCAGTTTAAACAGCAAGTAACAAAATTTGTCGGTCAAAATAAAAATGCTGGTATTCTGCTAGAAGCAACAGGATGATATAACAGCAGATATGGACTCATTTTAAACTGCTTATGTACTCCAAGTAACAAAACGGAGCATAGGAATTTGTCAAGTATTCATTCCCATATCAGACAATCTTTCTATCATGTTTCCAAATAAATGGAAAGATGTCTGATGCCCAAAGATGTATTTACAGATAATAGCATCATGCTAGATTCATTCCGAAAGCGACATCTCTAAATAAAGCTTCCTTTCCTCTTTATCCCTGGCTGAAGAGAAAGCCTCAGGAAAATGCACAAATTCAACCAAAGTGGTTTTATTTGTTTGCTATGAAGAGAGAATATCACTGGCAAGAGCTTTCCTACATTGGATTTTGCAAGCATGAAAGGATAAAAGCTCTTCCTCCTCTTCAGCCTCCAAATACGGGGACTTGCAGGTTCCACTGCTTCAGATCCGCGAACGCTTGGGGCTGGAGAGCCTCCGCAGCCGGCTGTAAGCCCTTTTCGACCCAAGCCCATCTGTCCCCTGCAATCCGGCGTGGCTGGAACAGTATCTGCATTGGGGCCCAAGGCTTAACACCAGGAAAACCGGAGCCAGTGTGCAGAAGCAGGTCTGTTTGGAGTAGGTGAGGGCTAACAACATCACTTTGTTCCTTTTCACTTTTAAAAAGCTGGCTCCATTCAAATGGAGATCCCTACTCCAACCACAGCAGCAATTCATCTGAAAACTGAATGCCGCAATGAAATTAATCCATTCTTGAAAAGCTTTCTGAGCTGTTGGACCAAGTACAGTTGTAAAAAGTGGAATTCCACAGATTATTTTATCTTATCAGCGTGCTAATAAGACTTAGAACAAAAGTGACTGTAACAACATTTAGGTTAGAAAGTGAATTAAGTAAACTTAAGCAGCATGATACTTAGACTGCCATCCAGAGATACTACGCAGTCACCAACCAGTCCCCTCCATCCATACATCTCCACGTACACCTTAGAGACATGAGGTTTATGTTACTCCATTCTTACATATGGAGAAACTGCAAAACAGCTGGCTACGTGCCCTGGCCAGTGTCATACAGCAATTGGAGTCAGCAACATAAACCAAGAGCATTTAAACTCCTCCATCTTCACTGAAGTGAGTCCTGGGCTTAATTTGAAGAACAGCATCCTGAACCTCTTCAATGCTCTGGAAACTAAGGGGAGATATCAGGCCTAAACAACCTGGGTATCAAGCCCAGCGCTCCAGACTTCTAGTGATAGGCATGTATGAAACACTGTTAAAAACCCTAAAATTTAACAACTGCATGATCAACCGAGCTGAAACAGCTTCCCTTTAGCAGGAGAGTTTAAAAATGTACACACTGACTAGGGAGTTCGGTCTCTGGAGTGTCAATTGTTGCTGAAGAGCATTTGAAAATTAATTGCATTTCATGATTGGCTAAACTCCCTGGAGAAACATTTATTATAATGTAAATGAGAGATAATTACATAAGTAAATGGTTCACCTGAAAAGTGTTTAACACCTAACTTGCTTCATCAGAAACTCATTCTTTAATGCTGTCTATTAAATAAATGATCTCTCACTCTTCATTTCAAAGCAAGTCCTGCAAACAGGTACCACTGAGCTCCGCACAACACATTAACTGTGCATGATCACCTCTGCAATAGACCCAACAGAGGAAAAGGAGTTGTCACATTAACTCAGTCATTTCAAGCCTTTCAATCACTGCTTTGGGGTTTTCTTTTTTTCAAGCCACTACAACATTTTAAATCGCCCTCCTCCACAATAGCCTGAATAGTAAATTGCCTTATAGCCCTTTATTTTCTTGATCCATGAAGTGAGTTTTGGCTCCTCTGAGAGAACATGGACCACTCAACCAGCCACTTTGTATTAAAATATATGAAAAGCATCTAAACCACATGTGTTTTGGGAACATAGAAAGGATACACAGACCGCACTACCGCAATGTGATGGCTCACAAAGCAGAAAGCTATTAATATTTCAGTAGCCTCTTTGCAAAGGCTCTAAACAGAAACACAGAAAACACCATCGTGACAGATTCTTCTGGTGTCAATTGTCTCTATAAATTTATTCCCAGAACAGCTGAGAAAAGGAATTTTTGAACGACCCTTGAAACTGAAAACACGTTGATAACTGGTACACATTTCACAGCGTGTCAGCCAAACGCTGTGTCTGTACAGGAAGAAGAAATCCAGCAATGATAAGTTGCATTTCTCAACTCCTCTCTAAAGACTTCAGGAAACTCTACAGCCCCACATGAGGGGCAGAAGAATTATTACCCCTATTTTATATAGGAGTTGCTTCTGTATTTATTTAAAAAAAAAAAAAGGTGAAACTAATCAGTTCTGTGTTGGTCTACTTTACATGCACTTTACATGTATGTGTGTATATGTCATATTTTCAAACCCATATAATTTTTTAAAAAGTGGAAAGCACATAGCATGGTCTTCTTCTGATACTACATTAACATCAACACCAACACCCACATTCCTGGAGGAAATGTTATAATTTCTGAGTCCTACTAAACAAAGACAAATGCAATTCTAAACAAATAGGACAAGACCAGCCAGAACAACGTAGATCAAAATCCCCAGGCTGAATTGAACTTGCTGCTCAACAGGATGGACGCTACTGGAAAGGAAAGCTTATTTCACTAGGAAGACAAGAGGAGAGGTTCTTAGACTAGCTTTGGGAACTCCCAGAGACTGACAGGAGCCGCAAAGTATTGGAAAAAAAGCCAATGCTACTTTGCTGAAATTCCACTTCCTCTGGGGTGGGATGTGGGAAGGGGCAATAATTACTCTCTGCAAGAATTTACACTAGGGGGGGAACTGCTAACTGTCTTTAATTGCTAGTAGCAGCCGGACTCTCCAGGGCAGGGCAGCAAGTGTTAACATCTGCAGCTAGCAATTGCAGCTAGTTCCCCCTCTGCCCTGGAGGAATGGAGTGGCAACCTGCTTTGGGAGCTGCAGGAAAAAAGATGAGCGGGGTGGGGGAAAAAGAAAAAAATTGTACTTCCAAACACCACCACCAAAAAAATCAAACCTAGAAAGAAGGAGGGCGGGGGAGAAGAAACCAAGAAGAAACTCTAACCCAGAAGCTTCATTTTTAAACTTAACAATTGCAGCCTTGTCCTGGTCACATTCACTGCCTGCTGCTGCAGAGATCTCTTGCTCTGCTGCAGCTTTACTGGTTTGGCTCTGTTCGCACCCGGTGCGCTCAAGCAGCTCAGTACAGGAGGATACCTGCATCCGTACTGCATTCCAGGGCTGGAAACTTTCTGCCAAACTTGACATAAGTCACGCATGCAGTGGCGTGGGCTCAATTCAAGAAAATGTGCTAGTAATGCACAAAGACAGCTGAGCTCTAAATTCCTCATTAAAAACCTTACCCAAAGCTCCCTGAAAGTCTCTGCTTTGTAACAGAGGGATCAGGAAGACTGGGGAGAGAAACAATACTGGGGAGCACGGAAACAAAAGGATTAAAACCAACTCTTCCAAACCCTTGTTGCTCCTGTAACGCACAGCTGGGCCCTCCTTTGCTTCCCACACCCCCTGTGCTATTTGAAATCTTTACATAGGCCCCAAGACGAGCTCTTCTCCTTTGCAGCCCTCCTTGCTCCTCCCAGTCAATCCCCTTTCTGCCAAAATTCCTTTCGGGCCCAAAGAGAGCATGGAGGCTCGTAAACAGGATCTGAATCTTCTGCAGCACTACGACACAAGAGAGAAAACCATTAGATAATTGTTTGGCTAATCCAGACTAAGATGCTGTCTGTAAATGTAGGACAATAGTGAGATCTAACACCACTGTCATCTAGATTTCGCATATGTGTGGGTGTGTGTTTACACCCATGAAACGATGCTAGAGCACCCTTAGTAAAGGCCCACATAAGCGACTGGTACCAGAGCTTTTTATCTGGTGTTAGACCAGCATAAACCTCAGATATCTTTTACACTAGCTGCAGGTCCACGATCGAAGCACTGGCTGCTGTCAGTGGGGCTCCCTCCCTGCAGCTGCTCCTTGGTCACAAGAAACTAACCCAGAGAAGGGAGCCCAGGGCATGTTCAGACAGTGCGGGGTCTGGTTGTTTCTGGAAAGCCCAGCCTGGCACAGACACTTCACTTAATTATTAGCACTAATATTAGGAATTACTAGTTCAGGACTGTATAAAGATTCTTAGCACTAGCTACTGTCCAAAAGAGCCCACAGAGGCAAATCTAACCAAGCCATCTGCAAATAAAGCGCTTGGTTGTGTGTTTTGTTTTTTTTTTAAACCAAGGCTTAAGTTTCTGTAAGTTTTCAGATATCAGGAAGAAAATGCTCTTCTGCCATTACCATTTATTTTAGCCCTGTGTCTTCTCTTAGCTGAGGATCACACTGGCAAAGATATAATTTCATTGGCATAAAAGTGCATGGAAATGCTGGGGGCTTTTGCTGGCACTTTCATATCAGTCACGTCCTGCTGTTTCAGACAGGACTGCATGAGGCCATAGACCTCTTCGTAAAGTTTCAGGTGATCCCAGTTCACCGCACTTGCAGGCAGACATCCTTCCTGAGTATTGCAGTTTGAATGACAGAGATCACTGCTCTCAGCTGCTCATCAGCATTCCTTTGCTGGAAGCTCCTATTGGCACCGATCTGTCCAGACAGCAGGCTGGAGAAAGTTTTCCTAATTCAGTTTAGGCAAAAAAAAAAAAAAAAAAAAATTTTTTAAAAATCACCAGCTTAGCTTTAAAGTTTAAATTAGTGGTTTGAGCTAACGCAGATAAAATTATCTGAAGTAAAGCAGGGTGCTTACCCAACAGACTGCCTGCAAAGTAGGCAGTATTGCAAAACCTAGGAGAAAATATCTAACCATAGATATAGATGTTTCTAATTCAATAATGCTTATCTGTTGAAAATATTTTCAAAACTGCTATTTTTTTAAGCTCAAAGAGCCACCCCAACACAAGAGGAAAAGAGCTGTCCATATTTAATCAGCTCTCTAAATTCATTTCACCCTCATAAAATTTTATTGCAAAAGATGATATCAGACACACTTTAAGTAAGAAACCCATGACTCAATTATTTTCTTTTACTGAACTGTGCTATTCCAATTGAAATGAGTCAGTGGTGCATGACAGAATCTACTTATTCCAACAGGATACTCAATAAAAATCCTACTAATGCACCTTTCGTTTAACATATCATTACTGATAGAGAAAACCCATGATATGCAGCTCTGACATTGCTCAGGAGTTTTTGCTCTTAGGGCAAAGAAGACATTCCAGAACAAGAGAAAAAAAATGGGGATTTAAAGAATAGTGTCATTCCAAAATAATTAGTCCAGAATGGATATTCTGGAACAGCTATTCAATTTCTTTGCATTGGCAATTCCCTATAAAACCCTTACACATCTCTTGGCAAATCAATGGGGCTACTAGAAGGCCTGGCTGCAAGGAATCCCTCAGTGTAGCGAGGAGTTCGGCAGGTTGCCTACCTTGGGGCTTTTATTGCTTCCAGTCACCACGGAGTCCAAACCCTTTCAGAGAAAGGGTTTGATACCAGCATTCCCACAGCGTCTTATAAAATGCTCGCATTTCAATGCAAAGCGAGCTTCCTGACAGGGAGCATAGCCTTCGACTCCCAAGATGCCTTGAGATTTGGGAGAAAAAAGTGAAACGATCAATCTAACTTCACAGGAGTTGCAGTTCTTTGTTCCCAGGGATGGGCACAAGGCAACCAAACCCCTCAACCGACAGCTGCAGACTACCAGCAGCCTGGTTTACAGCCTGCCTAAACCTCTGCAAGGAAATGTTTAGCATCCTTCTAATAAGAGCAGTAGTTAAGACAAGTCTGTTTCAATAAACAGTATTTTTTACTTACTGGCAGATGTAATCTGATATTGAAACAGAGCCTCACAGGAATCACTGCTGAATATCAAACAATAACAAACACTTTTAGTAGCAATCTTGAAGGTTTTCATCATGATTTCAGGAAAAGTTCTGACCAGGTCTTACCAGTAATCTTCATCAGTTACTGTGGCTCACCACTATTGGATATTCCCCCGTTTTCCATATTTAATGGTATTTTTCAAAATAACCTCAGAGACCTGACCAAATCCTCACACTTCATATCAAGAATAGCTTTCACATACGCCATGCATCACTTGGCACAAAATGCAAACATCTCTCTCTCAGTACATCTCAACAACTACCCGTTTATTTGCCTTTCCATACCCTCAACAGCCAGGTGCAGTTTTGTAAACCTTGAAAGGATTAGAAAGCATTTAAACCTCAAAGAAAAATATATGGATCACTTTATAAAAACAAAAGGCTGACTGTGAACTTGGGGAAGGAGAAAAGGATGAGGAAAAAGTTTCAGTAAGCTCACATCTGTCAAGAAGATAGACTTCACATGCCTCAGTGTTTTCTTTATCACCTAAATAAATTGAACCATCAACTGGAAAAAGGGCACACAGCAGACAGCACTGTGTGATTTTAAAGCTGTTAGATTTCCCCTTCTCCATTAGAGCTTGACAATAATGTCAGTCTAAGGGCAAATAAAGAAAGTGAGAGTTGGAGAGACTTATTACAGATGCATGGAGTTGGGCTTGTTTGGTTGTGGAGGTTTTTTTGTTTTAAGAGTTCATATAACTCATTGTGTACCTTAGTGATCAAAAAGACAACTGCTCACATCCATAGCCCATGTCTCCCCCACTTTTCGCTACAGAAATAGGTAGGCAGCACTCACAAGTTTTCCTTTTTCTAGGCATCTGATCAATTTAGCAAGTGAAGTTGAGCTGGATGCTTCCAAATAAACGCTAAAGGATAGCGTGTACAGCAGAAGCTAAAACACAAACTGCTAGATTACAGAAAACTAAGGATAACACACCAACAAGTACAATAGTCATATTCAACAGTAACCTGATCGCTACTGTAACCCTATTTTTGGATTTCAAAGCAGATCATGGGGTGGACAACAATGCAAGTAATTCAATTCAACCGCGAGGGAAGAACTATCTACTACCCATACTTTATAGATAAGAACTTTGACTGACTGACTGCGAAAGTCCATGCTAAAAATAACACATGTTGGCAACTATCAGAAATGATCGGGACATTTTTCAATGAAAAGAAAAACGTCAAACAGTTGTGTCTTGTCTACACTGAAAAACTAAGGAAAAACAAAGAGAGACACTACAGATCATCACGGGAAGACAGCCTTGCACCAGTTTCAGGCAAAACATTGTTTGGTTTCCACAATTATAGCAAAAATGGCTTTTTTTGAGAGAAATACCATGTTGTAGCTAAGTAGCTCACCAACGCTCTGTCTTGATGAGGAAAGAAAATCGAGGCTTTCAACTCGGAGTTAACTCAATAAAATGAACATTTATCACATTTGTGAACAGCCAAGACACAAGCTCCACTGACTTACAATTGTGTTACAGTCCGCGGGCGTCAGGGAAAGAGGTGCTTGTTCAGACTTCCCTCGATCTGTGCATCCCTTAGCCTTGGCATACATCAAGTTGTGTCATTCAAACCCGACGAATAAAACAATTTGAGTCATTTTTTTGGTGGTGTATCTCTTTAAAAAGCAAAAACTTGTTGTGTCAGTGGACCATGAAATGTATATGACCAAGCCATACCAATAAAATCCATTTTAAACACAAGTGTTTGTTTACATAGAGCTTTCACCTTTTTAATTAAAACAATTCAAGCACGGGCATATGCAAACATTTAACTGCACTACATTTCAGAGATGTTTCCTTAAAAGC
Organism: Phoebastria nigripes; assembly: GCA_035582835.1. Classification (NCBI taxonomy): domain Eukaryota; kingdom Metazoa; phylum Chordata; class Aves; order Procellariiformes; family Diomedeidae; genus Phoebastria; species Phoebastria nigripes. The sequence continues at coordinate 426,402 of JAYKAV010001011.1, read as the reverse complement.
CATTCAGCAAGATCCAGAACTCTGCATAAAGCCTTGAGTTTACATTTACATTTCCTTGAGTTTGATCTCTTTTCTCCCAAATTAGTTGGCCATGAATATGTATTACTTGACATGACCTCAAAATTAACTAAGCATTTAGACAGTTCATGTGATGTTTTAAAAACACAGCCAATTTTTTCTAAGTTTGAATGACATATTTTCAATTTGACACTGCTAGTTTATGTAAACAACACAGCTGTGCCTAAAACACACCTCCCTGTTTTGAAACATGGATCACCCCCAACTGAGACAACCCCCATCACTCTGTGGGTTGGCTTCTGCTCTACAAACTATTTAGCTGCCATTAATCCTTCCCTACAGCACCTGTGTAAGTGCCGAGTCTATGAAAACAGGATCACATTGAAATAATTATTTTTTCAATAACATGTGGGTTGAGCCTAACTGTTTCACCGAAAATACTGGAGCTTACTGCATCCAGACAGCTGTACACTGTTGAAGGTTTATACCTGGTTTAATTGTCAGGACAATATATCAACATGTGCTTAAATATCAGCAGTTAAATATTTTACTACTAATTACTTCGCAAAAACATCCATTCACAGACTTGTCTATTATGGTCATGTATTCAGCTCACATCCAGATAAATTTTCTATCTTACATTAACTGGGTCAGATAGATGATGCTTCTTTATCCTAGCGTGAGTGTCTGTAGCCTCAGACACATGGAGAATGTCTGCAAAAAGGCAGAGTTCAAATGGAGTTAACACGCATCAGGTTTGCTGCACCAGACTACAGTGAATTAAGGTCTGAATAATACACTGATGTCCTGCGCTGTAAAAATTAAAGTTCCAGCTTCCAGTAAAGTTTTTCCACACTGTACTTCTCTCACCATCTATTCAATCACTAACAAAGCCTACCCAGGGCTAGCAACTGTAGAAACACTAGTGAAGGCTGGGAACAGGGCTGGGCTGTTTTAAAACTTGTGTTACTCACTCTGCTAGTTCCCTAAAACACAACATCCCACATGCAAGAATTCGTAAAGGCTAATTCAGAAAAATATTATTTCCATACAAGCCATTACATAGCTCAGGGTTTCAGTTACAGATTTTTATGAGCATTTTTAGGCAGCTAACCTTCAACATCTTGTCTCACAAGAGGTGCTTCAGAAACAGAGCACGGTAGCCTTCCTTCTCCTGACCACACCAAGAACCCTCATGATCTAACAAACAGCTCGTAGATCGATTGCAGCCCCATACTCACATGAGTTTTAAGACAGTACATGAACTGTTTGAAGGTCTGTACTTACACTGGACCAAAAACAGAAAACCAAAACTCCACAAGAAGTGACGGATCCATAGTGCTCTCATCCAGACCAATCTGCATTTGAAAATGAAGTGGCATCTCCTTCTTCTCAGGTTAAATGCCAACCAGATTTGCAGCCGCCTCTTTGGAAAGGCTTACATTCGTGAACAGACATTTTCTGTTGTGAATGTCAAACAAAACACGGTGATTATCTAACAAGCATGAACCTGCATCCCATAACACATCTGCCAGCACAAAGATAAAAGCCAACTCTTACTGGTTGATTTTGAAGAATCAATGTTAGCCATTCAATCGATTTTCTTTTCCGTTCAGTGCTCAAACCAGACTTCATCCGCATCTGCTACAGCCCCGTGGACTCTTTCGACACTCCGTAAGGCAGGCACACCTCAGAATAAAAGTCCTACACACACAGATAGACTGGTCCAAAGAAGCACCATTATACGACCCCATGCCAGACTGCTTCAAACAGGTATGTCAACATCAAGACATATACCAGCTCTCCACCAAGGGGGCGGCAGTCAAATCCCAGGCTATACCACAACTTCTCATTTTCCATTTTGACTAATCAATACATGAATAAATCTGGTGGCACTCTCAAGATATTTTAAATGCGCAAACAATATTATTTTTTTGTTGTTGCTGTAAAGCTGCACAATTGCCCTGAGGCATCTGCTGTTTTTATTTCTGCTATGATGGTAATATTCAAGTGCTATTAATGAAAGCTCACAGTCTACTGAAAATTAGAGGAGAAAAATCACCTCTGAGCATATTGGGTGTGAACTGACAGCTTCTTTTTGAACTGTGGTGACATGCTGAAGATGAAGGCTAACAAGTAAAACAATATTGACTTTAACTAATTCAGATTTTTGCAGATATTCATCAGGTATAGTTTCAAAAAACTATTTCCCTTTCCCTATGTGCATGACTGCTTATTAATCTAAAGAAATTCTAGGCATACGATGATAAAAAGCAATCCAACCTTAATTTCTTAACTGTAATTAACAGTGCCATCATTCTTAATAAGCCAGTATGCTCTACTGAAATATATTTGCAGTTTTTGACCAACAGATAGCTAGGGATGGCCTAAGATTTTTCTTGTTTGACCACAAACTTGTATAAGTTTCTCTTCTGCCTGTGTTCTGACAACTGTATTCAATTAAACGTCTCTGTCTTTTAATAAGAGATAAGAATCAGGCTAGTAGCAAGCATTTCAGTGAGCTAGCACTTTTATTGCCATCATTGCACTTTAGCACTTAAAATTGAAATATTTCTTTTAAAGAAAACCTAGGACTCTTCTTGTTGCAACAATAACTTCCTAAACCTGAATGAACACTATGGCAGGGTGAGGGTGCATGAGTCAGAAGACAGCCTGCAACAAAGTTAAGAAGAGAAGAAATTGTTGGTATTCATTTTAAGGGAACATTCATTCCAACTGATATTTCAAATGTCAAACTGGTATTAATTGCATCAAGCACTGATCAAAATATACAAGTCAGAGATTGCTGAGAAAATTATCACAAGCATCTAAATTGGCTGTCATCACTAGGTGGAGTTTGAGAAAGTACAAGCCTTTAGCATCTCCCTATGCACCCTTCTGGTGAGGCTTTGTATTTTTGATTGCCCCGATACAAAAGACAAACTATCTCTCAATAAAGTAGAGAAAAAGATAGCTAAGAAATTGCACTTGCTCTGCAGCCTGCTGGCACGTGACCATTCATTGATTTAGGACACCAGGGGAATCGCTGGCTAGCTCTGTGCATGCACAGGGCACAGCTTTCAGTAACAACTTCGTACCTGATTTGCAAGTGATGTGCTGAATGTTACAAAAAGTTTATAAAGTCTTCATAAGATAGAAACCTCTGTGATTGTCTCCCTCTTGTAGTCCACGATTTCATCAAAATCTAGTTTAAGGAGTTTTTAAGGAGGAAACTAACTGACACAATATTAAAAAAGCAATGGCAATTAGACAAAAAAAATTCTTAGAAACAGTTTAGATGTAGGTGATTCCGTTAGGCAAAGGGATGGACCAGGTAACTTCTCACCACCTCTTTCAGCCCTGACTCTTGTGCTTTCAAAAAGATTTATGAAGTTTTTAAAAAGCAAAAAGAAAAAGTTAATGGAAGGAACAAAACACCACCTTGGCATCCTCTGAAAATGATCACAGCTCTTAGGGTCCTGAAAAGCAGGTTCTCACGAGCCTCGACGCAGCAGTTTAAGACATTATTGCTCCAGCTCTTTATTTTGCTCCTCTCTCAGCAATTACAGCTCCTTATGACAGGGTTAACAGAAGAGAACGTGTGCCTGCTCTCCGGCTGCCCCAGTTCACAGCCTGGTATATTAATACAGTCTACCAGTGACAGTTAGCTCATGCTAATACGCTACACAATAAGCGTGATTAACTGATGTACTGACACATTCCCTCCCGCCAGGTTGTTACCAGGGCAGTAACACCCAGCAAACAGCTAGGCAGAAGTGCTGTGATGCACTGCAGGAAGATTTTCCAGAGGACATTGGTCAGACCCTTTGTAACGAGAAGGCTGCATGTTTCAGCTGCTCATAGAAGTTAGAAAAACCTTATTCTGGTGGAAAGAATAGACCTAAAGAAAATAAAACACTGAATTCCAACAGAATTTTCCTTAAAATAAAGCCACACAATATAAAAAAAAAAAAATTAGACAATACATAAACCTACAAAATGAGAAAAATTGATATAATGGGAAACTCTAAACTGAGGTTTTCTGAAAGAATTATTAATTTTAATTTTGTCTCCCATGCCACAAAAAATTATCCTATATGCTAATGTAAGCAATGTATAAGCATTAATACCTTTTTTTTTTTTTAATCAAAAAATGAAAGAACCATTTTCCAAGTTGGAACAATTCTGCATGACTGAATCCCTCTCCTCTTTCACAGAGTTTTGGATTTTTGAAATACCAAGCCTAGCCAGACCAAAACTAATTCTGAAAATGTCAAAGCAGTACACGAAGCTTTTCACTCTGCAAAATATTTATATGCCACCTATACAGCAGTTATCTGTATGTGAGTTCCCTGTCACTTTTGATATCCAAAACCACTCACTTATGAAGTGTAAACGTAGCAAGCAAACCACAGCTCCAGTCCCCCTTCAACACAAGGGAGAAACACCTCATGTCTCAACACATGCATTAACCAGCAGGACAGCGCAGTCCTCCACGGAGCCCGTCCTGACAGAGCCAAGCGACCCACACCACCCACCAGCCCATCTCCCAAGCTGCAGGCTTTCAACACGCATCTTTTGAAGAACCGTAAAATCTAGAGTGCTATTTTTCAGCGTATGTGTTCGGTGGTAAGCACATACTGTGAAGGCAGCCCTTCCTGTTCACACTCCAGTACTTTATATTTCCAACTTCCTGTAACTATTCACACTTCCTAATAACAGTTTGCGGTGGACTTGTTCTCAGTGAAGTTCACGCAGACTTAAAACATAGCAATAATAACCAGCTTATACTTGCCTGATAAGCTGACATTTACAGGTAACAATGTAGTAGACCGCTGGTTAAGTCCCTGGTTTGGAAGTATTGACTCATTCTGTGCTTTCCTAACTATCTCCAAGGTTATTACCAAATCTGAAACCTAAAAATGCATGGGGTTTTTTGTTGGTGGTGGTGGGTTTGTTTTCTGGGTTGTTTGTGGAGGTTTTTGTTTGTTCTGTTTTTTGTTCGTTCTGTTTTGGTTTTTTTTTTTTTGTTTAAACAACAGGGCCAGTTTCTATTTTTGTATAAGTCCATATGAGCTTATTGATCTAAGGGTTGTCACCAGTAAAACCAAAGCAGAATTAGGGCAAGTTTGTTATTTTAAGAGTTCTGATGGTTTAAAAAGAACACAAAAGGTTTCTAAAAACAATTTCAAAAGCCTGAACGTATTTGCTAGGTTGTGAAGACCACCCAATTCAAGCACATCAAAAGTATAATCTAACAGACTACGCAGACAAATGCTAAGGGCCCTAGAAGAGCAAGCCACTTACAAAAAAAGCAACAGCTCTGAAAACACGTTAGCTACACATCTGGTTTTTGGTTTTCTTTCCACAGACAGTCAGTCTGCACATTTAAGATCAGACATGCTGTGTTCACCCTACCAGTGATAAGACACTGTCCACTGATAAGAAGATAAGGATTACTCTCTGCTACTACAAATGCTTCGAGGTGCGTTTTTGCGTGCCATTGGTTTTGAGTAAGAATTTAAACACAAGATTTTGAGATAAATAAGACTGCGCGTGCAAGCTCTTCATTGGAAATCCAAGTCCACCTATGATCTTGCTATTTTTATTTCTTCTTCACCCGTATGTCCATCGCTGTCCTTATCAGAGTTCCTATTTAAGGCTGAGAAACCACCAGACAAGGCACTACCCAAAAACATGCAGATACAAAAAAGTCTTTGATTTGAGCTGTAACTACAGCATTGCACCAACCTGATTTTCATCCCCACTTAAAATGTCCTTCACACAAGTGCACTAGTCCTTCCACCTCTGAACAGCTGGCATCGAAATGGTTGCAAGATAAAGCTTGGGTGAGTGCAAGCCAACAGTCGCTAACATGACAGTATGACCAAGCGTGTGGATGCAGTTCTAGCACTACTTACAGGGTACTAATCCTTCAGGAATTTCCCACAATTCCTCCCCTCGTGCAAAAGGAAGGACAAGTTTTTTGCCTTTTACACTGCAAAGGCATAACCGCAACGCTTATCTTGCTGTCGTACAAAGGAGGACAGGACGCGCTCCCCGGCATCTCGGTCCAGAACTCAAGTGAGGGTACAGCCTGTGGGGACACGGAAACCTGAAGTTTACTTACAGGATGGCTGCTCATATTTAAGACAGGCACACTCAAGAGAATTATCCTGAGTAGTGATGATCTGGGTCATGTCCAACAAACCTGTGTCCCAAAGAGTTTATCACCTAAATCAGAATATTTTCAACACTGCTTTTGAGCATGTGTATTTTGAATAGACTAGAATGAAGGCACTCTTCGGTTTTTTATTAAATGGGTTAATTTATCTTCACCCGAACGTTTGCTTTCCTGCAGAGTTATTAAACCGTCTGACTTTCAGGTGAATGCACAGTGAACAAAGGACTGCTCCACTTTCACTTATCTAAATTCTGCCCGATCAATAAACACCCAAGCAGTGGATACAATCTTTACAATTCACAATTAAAGAGTCCAGTCTGACTGAAAACCAATGAAGACGGCAACAGCCGAACAGATAGGCTGTACCAAAACAAAACTACACCATAGTACTCAGTATCCACAACTCCAAGTCACTGATCACTTGCTTTCAGTTTCTTTGAACTCAGCCTCTATCCACTTTTGTAGATAACGCATTAAAGATGGAGATAGATACACACAAAAATAGCCACGCCAGCTAGAGCCAAGAAACGGTGCAAAGTCAACACTTAGCTGAGGTTTGACAGAGTGTACCCAAACCAAATCCGCTTCCCACTGCGAGCAATCAACTAACCCCTGCACAGCACCTCGCCCGAAGCAGACCAAAGCCACGCCAGCCCGCAGGTACCCCAGAAACGAGCCCATCTCACACGTTTGTTCCAAGGAATACACCGAGCTTATCCTGCTACGGGAGCTGCAGGATCGCGAGAAACAGCCACAGGCAGGAATCTCTGATCCAGCAACCCAGAGAGAACACAACAGCAGTTGGTGAGTGTTCCATTACTCACTTGAATTCTACAAACGGAACACCAGATCCCCAGATGCGAAACACACCATTCATAATTAAATAGTAAAGTTTGGTGTATACCAAAACGACTTGGTCTCCAGGAGTATCTAGCTGCACACTAGAACTGCTACCAAGGACACAATCAAAGGGGTTTTTTAGGCTCGTCTTCCGCTAGCAAACAGTGCCAAAGGTGTGAGATAGCATCGATAATTCTGTTTTTTTCAGATTTTCTTTTGCTGTACATCTAGAACAAATATAAAGGCTTCCTGACAGGATCTAGAACTGCAGTTCAAAGTACGTAAAAAACTCATGCAAATAATAGCAAGAGTTTAGAAATCGACACTGATACGGAAATTGGAACATTTCCTACCAAATACAACCAAAACTTTCCAAGACAGAGATCCCCAGCACCAGACTGCCTGTCCTCAGGGAACGGCAAAGCATGCAGATAATTAAGCTTACTTGAGTTTACAACTTGTAACCTTCGTGTCATTTTATGGAAACAAACTATATTTAAGGGGAAAAAAAGGAAGAAAATATTTACATTTTGACAACATACAACTTGTTCACATGAACGACCACCAAATAAGTTCCCATATGTTATCAGAAGGAGGTTTACAGTATGATGTGACCCAGTGTACAAATCCAAGACTTTCAAAGTATGGCTCACATCCTGCTGTCAGCACTCTACAGCCCCCAAACTCATCCTTCACTTACGGCTATTCAGCTTCTCTGCAACTGTTTTCACTGAAGTATTTTTAGCATCCATCTGAAAATACATGTTTTGCCCTCTGGAAAGAAGCTAATTGCACCATCACCTTTGTTCCACACTGTCCCATTTTCCTCTGCTGTCCTTTTCAGCTACCGGGTCCTGATCTTCCTTCTTCTCCTCCTATTTCTTGAACTTTCTTCCAACTGTTTCTTTCCTAATCCTTGGTATCCTTGTTCCCATGGTCATGCTTAGCCATGTTATCACCATTGTCTTCCTCTACCTAGTGTACTTACAATCTCTCCACCTCATCACCTTGTCACCTGGGTTTTTCCCCCTCTTGCTTTTGACCGATTGCTTCTCTGTCATTGCTGTCACTCCACCTCTATGGGCAGGTCCTGTACCCTCCCCCGCCACTGCAGCAACAGTCCTAGCAGACTCCTTCATTCCAGTTGCTCCTATAAGGCGGTCAAACTTTACCTGCAGACACCACCAGAAATAAAGTCACCTACGAGGCTGTGACTTGCCAGCTCCCTGAAGATCACAACAGGAGCTTCACGATGGACCTAAAACCTAGCAGCCCTCATTCTGCCATGGACTCGTTGTTCCCAACAGCCTGAAGGAAGAGGATGTCAAGTAGCCTGTGATCCCTGCAGCAGGCATACAGGTTGCACGGATCCATGCCTCTGCATTTCTTGCAGCTCTTTTTATTCCATGTATCATAGTGTGAACGCAGGGAAGAAGCCCATCACCAACTTTATGAAGACGCAAACTAAAAGAATACAGACCACACACCGAACCTGCCCTTCTCATTTTGGGTGGGGGCATCAACACAAGGGAGAGATACGGGTAGTTTGTACGACATTTTTTCCGTATGCGGACAACACCCTAAAATGATAAGGGTAGAGAGTTTGGCACGTGTATTTTGTTCACAAGGAACAGTCCCAAACTTTTTTCTTTTAAGGAGGACAGGGAACGCCTGACCTATTTCCATCCATTGCATGTCCTTCGCTAGCCCATCCTCACAAAGACAGCGCTCGCTCTCAATCCACCCCGTTATCCCTATTGCAAAGGGAGAACTGAATGTCATCGCCACAGCTTCCAACCCAAACAACTTATTGCAGGCCAAGTTCTCACAGCACAAGCTCCAGGTCGTACATCCTTGCGACAACGCAGCAAAACGGTATTTTTCGCTAAGGGAAGACACAGCAATAAGCCTTCGCTGCGGCACCGTCTCCGGCGACGCACGCCAGCTGTGTTTCCTCCACAGAGGAATCGCACCGAGCGGCGTAAGAAAAGGCGGGAACAGGACAAGCGCTTCTCCCGATTTTCCTGTGACGCTTCCGCGGGGGATATTTCTCACGCGCGCGTGTGAAACGCTCCCGCAGCTCGCCCGCGGGCACCTCCTCGCAGAGGAGGGCCCTCACCGCAGCCGTCCCTCGCAGACCGGCAGGGCCCGGTCCCTGGGGGCCGCCRCGCTGCGCCCGTCTCCCCGCGACGGGGCCCGAGGGGCCCGCAGGACCCYGCGGGGGGCGAGGACCGGGGTGACAGCCCCGGGCAGCGGGACACGAGGCGCCCGGCGCCCCGAGGCGCCAC
>JAYKAV010001011.1:346619-409242 GCA_035582835.1 Phoebastria nigripes | reverse complement strand
CCCAACAACAAAAAACCCCAAACACACAACACAAAAACCAAACCCACCAGAAAACTGTATCAAAGTATCTATTCATCTCCATAACCTCAACAAAAGAAATTAAGCTAGATCTTGCATGTGGTGGACCAGAATAGCAATTCTTGGTATTCCACGGTCTCGCTGTGATGATATCTGAAGACATAAACCATTCCCTTACCAATTCTCCTGATGATTTCCTCGCATTCTTGCTCAGAACTCGATGCAAACACCAGGCAGTCGAACGTGCTCCCGTCAGGGCTCTCCGGGGAAGCACTAAAAATGGAAACATGTAGATGAGCTGGCAGAGAGCGCAGCTCTGAAAACCCGGCCCTGGCTTGTAACCACACCAGAGACCCCACGGCTGGTCTGGACATCGCTTGTTTATGTTCTAAGACCCGCATCCCTCTACATCCCCCTCCTGGGGCCCACGGGCAGCACTTACGCCACGCAGAAGGCAAATAAATTGCTGCTGTCCACGCAGCGTCCCACGCAGGAGATGGTGGGGTAGGGGTAGTGGCACAGGAGCTGCGCGGGGGACAGGAGGGAAGACGGCGTTGGGGGCTGCAGCCGGTCCCTGTCGTCCCCGTTCCTGGTTTAAACCAGCCCCACGGCCCCTCCAGCTGGGCTGCCCGTGCTGCAAGATCGGCAGCCTCGGGAGTCACCTGGGCCTTGGGTGTCGCTCGCTTACCTTGGAAGAAGTCTTCTCCTGTACGAGGACTGCTGCTTCCTTCACATCGAATAAAACCTCCTGAATGGGGGATGGAGGGGGAAGAAGCCCTGATCATCACAGCGTCTGAGCTCAATTTTTAATAAGACACTTGCCAGACAGAGATTATTCAAGAGCAGAGGTGACGAAGCACAGTCAAGCACAGCTTTTTCAAGGAGTTTTCTCTGTGCTGCCCTTTTTTCACCACCCAGTGCTCTCGCACTTGAATCTTTTCACAAACAACCCTCGAAGGCTCAAGCAACAGTGACCTGAGCCCTAAAGCACCCCTGGAACCCGGCTCAGCCTCCCCTCAGTTTTCCAAGTGCTTTCCTGCAGGTGATTGTATTTTTTTTTTTTTTTTCCTTAATGCACTTTTCTATCCTGGCTGCAGAGATGTTTCTAACCAGAAAAAGAACCCCACAGGGGTGGGGGGGTGTCAAATACTCAGCCAGGCCAAGCGAACCTGGAGCCGGCAGGAAAAAAATTCTCGTGCAGAGACAATATATCCTTGCAGTTTTCTCACCAAGCCCTTCCCGGGACACCCTCAGCCCCGTCGCTCACCTGTGCTGCCATGTGGCTCTCCAGCACGGCGGGGATGGCCTGGGCCAGCACCTCTTTGCCACCATACTGAAATGGAGCAGGAAGGAGGGAATAACCCATGGGCACGTGAAAGGAAACCCAGAAGAGACAATTTACACCTAGGCACGTATCTGCCCCATCGCCTCACCTTCCCAACGCTGGTCTGGCCCAGGTACTGCAGGCTGTAGAGCAGCCTGGGGAGAAAAGGGCTCGGGGGCATCAGAGCAAGGACCCCGCGCATCCTCCTGCTGCTCTTTGCAGGGAAAGATGCTCACGGCCCCCCACCGCCCCCAGGCCATGGGGGCAGCTTTGACCCCACAGCCTTGAGCGGAGACTGGGGATAGTGTGGGCTTGGGGCTGCCACAATGCCGGGACCCCCAGCCCAGCCCGGGGGCTCCTGTGGTGCTGGACCTACCTGCCCCCCTGCAGCCTCCGCAGCTCCCCCTCGCCCCTGCGCCGGGGGCCGCGCTGGAGCTGGAAGTTGGGCTCCTTCTCCTTCAGGACCTTCAGGTAGGGCAGCAGCGGCTCGTAGACCCCCCCGTCGTGCCACTGCCACCGCAGCAGGCGGAAGCTGAGCGGTTGTCCCTTCAGCTTCTGCAGCACGGCCCCGGCCTGGAGGGAGGGTGGGGGAAGCAGAGGGGAGGGTGGGGGAAGCAGAGGGAGAGATACAGCAGCCCTCCGTACCCACCCACCTGCCCGCTGTAGGCGTTTCTCAGCGAGCAGCCGTTGATCTCGTCGAGGATGTCACCGGCAAGCACCACCTCATCCACCTCCGCCTGGCTCTCGGGGAGCACCTCAGTGACAAAGACTCGGCCGTCCACGTACCTGGGGATCCAGCCGAGTCCTGGCTCAGCCCTGGGGACCCAGCCCGGCTCCCCCAGCCCTTTCATACCATCAGCGATGTTTCGCCGATACATGGAGGCAGAGAAAAGCCACCCCATGGAGAGCAGTTACCAGCGAGGCTGCGCCGATGGGGAGAAAAGTAACCGAGACAGCCCCAATGCTCTCAACAGGGTATTTATCTCCCCTTGTTAGGGGGTTTTGAGTGCCATGGTGTCCAGATCCCGCTGGAAAGCGGAGAGGAGGATCAAGGGCTCCTACCTGAGCACCACCCCCAGCGCTCGGCACGGGACTGTCTCGTAAGTGATGCACACCTGGAAGAGAGCGGCCGGTGACAGTGGCCCTGGCAATGGCCACAGGACGCCCAAGGAGCATGACCAGGATGAGGGGGAGGATGGGGACCACTTGCCCTGGGCCATTTGTGGCACCGATGCCATACCAGGGCTTCGGGAGCCCAGGGAGAGGCCGGTCCCCAGTGCCCCAGGCTGGGCTGGGACCACCAGCAGCTGCTTGTCCCTGTCCCCTCCTGGGATTTGGCTGTGCCCAGACCCTGGAGGGACAAACCTGCTAGATGGATGGGATGGCAAAGCAGTAGGTGAACCCTTAACTCAGCGATGAGCCCTCCTCCCTCACCCCACGCATCCCCACGCAGCCAGGGGAGCGCTGCCGCCCCTCCCCGAAGCTGTTGACGTTTGCAGCAGCACTTACTGTCACATTGCATTAGCCAGGGACCCAAAACGCGGCCAGTTCAGCTGGGAGCACTTGCTGTTTAGAAATGCCCAAAAGCCAGCAGGATCCCAGCTTTCGCAGCAGCGCCGCGGCTCGACGCATGTCATAACCAGCACCAAAGCCACCTTGAGCTTTTTTGGGGATTCTTTTGGGTTAAAAAGGCAACGGAGGGATGCTCTTCATTTTTAAAAGATGTCAAAGCATCCCCGCTGTTCTCAATAAATGTACCGATATTTCACTGAGCAAAACCAAGAGCGAAACCAACTGACGCGTCATCTGTGTCAGCCCAGGGAAATGGGGATTTTTTGGCAAGAAATCAGGGAAGGGAGCATGGGAAAACTTCATTTATGTCAGCAATTTAGGCCTGGGTACAACTCTCGCTTGGTTTTACTCTCAGAAATGCTGGGATCTGCTCCTGGTGACAGTGCAGGCACCCAGCAGGATCTGACCTCGGTGGCAGAGGTAGCTCTGCTCGTGCTGGTGAACCTGAGCCAATTCACACCCAGCTGTGGCCGGGCGGAGAGTTGCGTGGCAATCCCTCCCCACCAAATCATTCTTTATCTTCCTCATTTGACTTTTCAGCGAGGGCCAGGTGGCGGAAGGACGGCTCTGGGGAGAAACGAGCTCTTACCGGCAGCAGCCAGCTTTCGTCCAAGAAGCTGCAATTCTGCAAACAAAGGAGCGTCAGCACCATTGGACCCGGCGAGAAAGGGGCTGGGGCCCCGCGCCAGCAGCTGTGTGCCAGCCACCACCCCGCCGATTCATCACCGTACCTGCAGGTCCAGGGAGAAATCCATCTCTGTCACCACCAGCAGCAGCGAGAGGAAAGGCTCTGCAGAGGGACGGGGACAGAGAGGCAGCATCACCGCTGGGTTCCCAGCGGCCACAGCCTCACGGGGACATGGCGGAGGTCTGAATAAAGCCATTTTTGGCGTAACTAATGAGCCCTGGAGCATCCCAGGCTGCTGCTGGAGGCTTGTCCCGAGCTCTCACTGCTGGCACGGGGAGAGATATGCTGCAGCTCGACACCTGATTTCCCCAAATTCAGACCAAAGCTTGCAGCAAACGCTGCTGACAAGCAACTTTCTCTCCATTTCTCCCCCTAACTGCAAAGCAAAGCTGCCCAGGCTCTCCTGTGTGAGCCTCGCAATTACACTGACGGAGATATGCAATCTGCTCATACACCAGCAGCGCGGGTGATTTAAAAGCCACCTAGGTAGAGGCTTAACACTGGGTTATTTATCATAATCAAAAGATTAAAGGCTTTCACCCTGCTCCCCACAAGGAGCATGGCTGCGGATGGAGTGGTGCAGCCTGTCAAAGCAACCGCACCGAGCTCCCTGGGTGACCCCTTGCGCAGGACCGCAGCCTGGGCCCAGCCGCCAAGGGCTCCCCTCAAAGCCAGACTGCTGGGTCCGCTTAAGCCAGCATCCTTGGTACAAAGAAATAACATGGAAGACACTTCAGAAGCAATTTTCCTATCCCATGACACTAAAACCAACTTTAGATGGATTCAAACCGTGTTTAAATACGTACACCTCTTTTTCCATCAGTGCGGCAGCATATTTAGATTTTACTGCTAAGTTTGGCTTAGAAGAATCACAGTGGACTATTTCCCCCCCACCCTGCAGCAGCACGGTGCTGTAATGCCTGCGGCAGCTGCCCCGGGGCAGGTTACATCCCACCTCGGAGGAGCCACTGTCTTACCCAGGAGGTCTTCGTTGCCAAGGATGGAGCTCACCGGATCATAAAACTGAAACACAGAGAAACACCACCGTTACACCGCCATGCCGCGGCCCATTGCCCATGGGTAGTGGCTCCCCACCCTGTGCTGCACCTCCAGGAGCCGGGGGGTCCGCGCCAGCTGCTGCACGGCCACCGCCAGCACCTTCCCTTGCAGAGCCAAGCGCAGAAAGTACCGCCCGCGGCCCTGTGCCGTCCGCGCCTTCTCACAGCTGCCTGCTTTCTGGATGCTGATGGAGAGAGGGGTTGGCCTGTTTGGGGAGAGGGGAAGCAGCTTGGGGCTGAAACTTTGGCGGTGCGTGTGAGCATCCTCCCTGCACCTGGGGTCTTTGGAATTAGCATGTCGCGACAGATGCTGCCACGGCTCAGATTTTCATCCCCAGCCCAGCTCAGGGCTGCTCACCTGCCACCGTCCCCCGTGGGAAGCTGCTCCAGCCAGTGCCAGTAATCCCGTCTCCTGAAGCCCCAGGCTGGCTCTGTGGGAGAAAGGGAGCACGAGGCCCCTCGCTGCAGGCACCGGGACGCTGCCACCCCCCGCCCAGGCGTGAAGGACCACTCACGTCGGAGCCCCTTGCGCAGGATGCTCTCCAGCAGCTGGCAGAGGGAGGCGAGGTGCGGCGAGGCATCCGTGCAGGGCCCCCCGCCCTCCCGCAGCTGCAGCACCCCGCCTGCGGCAGTGGCAGCATCAGCACCCTCGGGTGCCCCAGCTGGGGGGGCACCCAAGGGAGCCGCTCTATGCACAGCCCCAGGGTGGGTCGCTGGTGCTGCGGGAGGTGCCTGACACCCCGGCAGGACGCGACCCACCCCGGCAGCCCGCAGCCGCGCCGGGCAGAAGTTCAGGTAAACTTCCCCAAAGCCAGGGCCAGGTGCAGCAGCGCGGCTGCAAACACCCGCTCGGGTAGTGGGGCTGGCCCTGCCACCGCGGGCCCGGCCCGGCCGTCGGTCCCGCCAAAGCGGTGCCGGTGCGCAGCGAGGGGCTGGGCCCCGGGCGAGGGCTGCCGGAGGCAGCGGGTACCGGCCCCCGTGGGCCACGCTCACCTTTAAGGGCGCTGAGCAGCGGCTCCTTCCCGGCCATGGGCTCGTCCCCCGGCCCGGGCGGTCCCGCGGCGGGGCGGGGCGGGAGCCGGGAGCCGGGAGCCGGGAGCGGGCCCCGCCCCGGGAGCGGAGCGGCCCGGCCCCGCGGGGAGGCATGAACCCTGCGGCTCACACCCGCCCGCCGCTGCCGCTGCCCGCGGGCCGGGCACGGGCACGGGCACGTACGACGGACATCGCTGCGCGGGCACACACACACGTATATACATATACCTCCACATACATACACACTTACAGCACATCGGCATATATGTACATATACCTATGTACCTGTACATATATCAAAAGCATAGACAGGCGTTGATATACATAGGTATAACACAGACATTGACGCATATATACATATATATCTGTACATATATAAAAAATACATACATTGGCATATGTATTGGCATAAAACGCATCTATGACAGAGACACCGGTGCATAAATATACATACGTATCTGTCCTTGTATTAGGACAGCGCAGCCATCGGGATACGGATATGGGTATAGGTATATGTACTAAAAAGTCCCAGGCACTGGCACGGCCATAGGTACACACAGGTGTGTGTGTAGGTGTGACTCCCGCCCTGCCTATAGAAAAGCACACGCGCGAACAGCGTTTCCGAGGCCGCAGCCAGGGGCGCGCACGGCCCGTGGGAAGGGGCTGCGTGGACCGGGAGGGCCCCCCGGCTCCGCCGGGGCCCCGCAGCGCCGCGAGTTCGAGCCCGGCCGCCGACGAGCGGGGCGGGGCCCGGGGGGCGGGGCCCGGCGGGGCCCGAGGGGGAGCGGGCCGGCCATGGCGCAGGCGGCGGCGGAGCCCGGGCCGGCCCGGCTGCTGGCGGCCGCCCGCCGGGCGCACGGAGCGGCTTTCGGCGGGGCGGCGGTGCTGGCGGCGTGGGCCCCCGGCCGGGTCAACCTCATCGGCGAGCACACCGACTACAACGGCGGCTTCGTGCTGCCCGTGGTAAGGGCCCTGCTCCGCCGCCCCGGCCCCGGGGTCCCCCGTGTCCCCCTTCCGGGTCCTCCGTGCAGCCTCCGGGGGTCCCCGGCCGCCGTCTCCCCCCGCCTGCCCCAGGGTGCCCCCCGGGATCCCCCGCCCAGGACCCTGCGAGATCCCCCCACCGCGCCCGGGACAGGACCCGGAGCGCCGGGGGCAGCACCCCGCAGACCGGCTCCGAAGTCACTGCAGGGGCGGTGTGAGCCCCGCTCCCCGGCCGCCTCTTCGAGGGGCTGAAGCCTCTTTTCTGCAGCCCCGTCAAACTATTTCCCGTTCCTGGAGAGCAATGTTGTGGTGGCAGAGCTGGATCGAAGGAGCTGGGGCTTCCTGCCCTCCTTCGGCTCGGTGGGGAAGCCCCCGCTCAGTCCTAAACCAAACCTACAGCTGATTATTTTGAGGCTGAGGAGCGTGGGAGCAGGTCAGCTGAATTCCCCGGCAGGCAAGAAAACTTCCTGAAGCCTCCCAGGGCCTCATCGTGGGTTTCCACTTCCCTGGAGCCCGGCAGCCAGCACCCCGGCACTGAGCTGGGGGGGTTGGTCACAACATTTTGGTGCTAAGACTGACCCTGTGTGGTACTAAATAGCCAGAAAGTTTGATGCTGTGACAAGCCGGCACGTGCGGTGGGGGCTGGTGGCTCCGTGCAGGCAGAGTTAAGGGTAACGTGTTGGGTGCTGCCAGCTGTGGGTTGAAGCAGCCACAGCTGTCCTCTGCCACCAGCGGGGATGTGCCCAGGGATGCCACAGGGTCTGAACCCACCTCCCCACCCCAGGCCCTGCAGCTGGGGACGGTGCTGGTGGGATCTCCCACGCAGGACGGGACCATCTCCATCCTCACCACCTCGGCAGAGGCGGACAAGCCCCACAGGGTGCAGTTCCCGGCTCCCCGCCAAGGCAGCCCGCTGAGCCCAGGGCAGCCTCGCTGGGCCAACTACGTCAAGGGCGTCATCCAGCACTACCGGGGTAAGGCCCAGGCTGCCAGGCAGGTCAGAGCCCCTCTCGTGCAGGGCCGGTGCTCGGCGCCCAGCTTTTGGTGTGCTCCAGGGGCTCTTCGAGTGCTGGTGCAATCCTGCAGCTGCTGCTGGGGCCAGGCTCCAGCAGAGACGCTTTCAGCTCCAAAGTTCCCTGTGTTTGGGGGGGGGGATGCCCAGGTCACGCTCTGCCGTGGGTCACCCTGCGTTTTAAGATGGGATATCAGATAGGGGCTCCTCCGTCAGTTCCCCATGAGCTGTGGGGCAGGGCAGCCCCCAGCCCTGCAGGGGCTCATGGCCCCCCTCCTCCCTTCTGTTCCCACAGGTGGTCCCGTGCCAGGCTTCAATGCCGTGATAGCCAGTGACATCCCCCTGGGCGGGGGCCTCTCCAGCTCGGCTGCTCTGGAGGTGGCTACTTACTCCTTCCTCCAGCAGCTCTGCCCTGGTAAGGCAGCAGCCAGTCCTGGCCCCTGGCACCTCCATTCCTGGCTGGGAGCCAGGATGAGGGGGGTGCCCACAGCAAGATCCTGCAGCCCTGGGGGAAACGCCACCGTGGGGTGGGTCACAGCCCCCCACCACAGCTGGAGCTGGCACTGCTGTGGGGCTCCCCAGCTCACCCAGCCTGACCTGCCCATCCCTCTAAAGCCCATGGACCACCCCTGGGGCTGGCTGGGGGGATGAGAGGATGTTCCCTTGGGAGCATCTTCTCCCCACCCTCATGTCCCCAGAAATGGAGAGATCTGAGACACCAGTGTCAAATTATCACATCCAGCTGGGTCTGGGGACCCAGGCTGGCACAGATGCTGTGCACTGGTGCAGGACCAAGCACCTGCAGCTGATACTTTAGCAAAACCCCATTCCATGGGAAGGCAACCCTTTACCTTCATGTTTGCGCCCCCTGCTCCAGGGCAAGGGGCAAAGGTCCCAGAGCTGCTAACCTGCGTCTCTCTGCTCTGGCACAGATGATGGTGATTTGGTAGCCAAGGCGCTGGCATGCCAGAAAGTGGAGCACACGTTTGCTGGCATGCCCTGTGGGATCATGGACCAGTTCATATCCGTGATGGGCAAGGAAGGCTATGCGCTGCTCATTGACTGCAGGTCAGGGCCGAGTGCCGAGCTCGCTGCACCATGCCCACCTCCTTGGGCAGGTGGGGATGAGCTGGTCCCATGGCCATGAAATAAATGCAGGTGTGCAGGGAGGGGTTAACCCCTGAACCCAGCCCAAAATCTCATCGCGGGGCTGGGGGTCCCTGCATTTTAATTCCTGTGTCTTGATTCCTCCTCCTGCATCCTTTCTGCTACTTGCCTGGGCTGTCTTTCCTGCAAAGTTCGTTAGGGTCTATTATGGGACTAATAATCGGGAGGGAGTGAAATGCTTGAGTGAAATCCTAAACCACTTGGACTTTGCCTCTGCAGAGGCAGGAGCTGCCTGCCATGTGGCCTCACCCAGATGGCTGAGGGCTGGAGCGGGCAGGGGGGACGGGCACACGGCCTGTGCTGAGCTCTCGCTGCAGGTCCCTGGAGACCGTCCTCGTCCCGCTGACCGATGCCAGCTTGGCCATCCTCATCACCAACTCCAACGTGCGGCACACGCTGACGGGCAGCGAGTATCCCACGCGCCGGCAGCAGTGCGAGGAGGCGGTGGCAGCACTTGGCAAGGCCAGCCTGCGAGATGCCACCATGGCTGAGCTGGAAGGTGGGGACGGTCCCTCCCTCAGCTCTGGCCACTCCTTGGGGCAGCAGGAGCTCAGTGCCCCATGGCATGGGCTGAGACTGTGGGGCAGCACCTGGGACAGGTGGGTGGGTGCACGCACTGGGATGGGAGCGTGCCGCAAGTAGAGAAGCTCTGGCACAGGATGGTTGCACCCCCAGCAGCATCCTGCGGACCTGAGCAGCTTTGCTGCAGGGGCGTGCATGTCTCCGCAGCGGCCAGGAGCCGGCTGGGTGAGGAGGTGTACCGGCGGGCCAGGCACGTCATTGGTGAGATAGCACGGACGGCCCAGGCAGCGCAAGCGCTGCAGGACAGGGACTACAGGATGTTCGGGAGGCTGATGGTGGAGAGTCACAACTCCCTCAGGTGAGGATGTACCAACCCCGGGGCAGGGCAGGCTGTGTCTGGTTGTGGCTGGACAGTTGGACTTGATGATCTTAGAGGTCTTTTCCAACCTTAATGATTCTATGATTCTATGATTCTCATGGGGTTCCCTTGCCTGTGGGTGCAGCACTGGGGGCAGCCAGAACCGTGTCCTGCCTGGTGTCTCTCATGGCTCAGCCAGCCAGGGAGTTTTAAGAAAAGCCCCACAGGCTTCTGCACCGTGGGGGTGCTGGGATGAGGCAGCCAGTCACGTATGTTACAGACGTGTGCTGCTTACAGCAGCGCCCAGCGGGTTCCCGGTGCTTGCAGCCTTGCTCACATATATGTGCACTTACAGGCAGAGAGCTGGACCGGGATCTGCGGCATCCTGCATTGCTGCAGTTTGCTATGGCAATGGATGCACCAAGATGCATTTTCAGCTGTTTGTGGTGCAGGGGCTACGGCCGGGGTGCAGGACAGAGCTGACCACGGGTCTCCTCTCTCCAGGGACGACTATGAAGTGAGCTGCCCAGAGCTGGACGAGCTGGTAACGGCAGCCCTGGAGGTCGACGGGGTTTACGGCAGCAGGATGACTGGGGGAGGCTTTGGAGGGTGCACAGTGACGCTGCTGGAGGCTGGGGCTGCAGAGAGAGCCCAGCACCACATCCAGGTATGCGGCAGAAAAGTGCCAGGAGATTGACTTAAATATCCCAAGGAAACACTCAGGGGCATGGCCCAGGGACGCCGGTGAAGTGGTGCTCCTGAGGCACTTGGGGTTTGTGTAGCCCATCCAGTGCCATGCAGGGATAGCCCCAAGTCTATAGATGCTACTAAGCTCTCGCAGGCAGTTCAGCACCGTGCTGGTCACAAAGCACTGCCCAAGGACCTTACTGCATTGAGAAAGTGAGCGAAAACGTGCTGGGTGAGCTTCAGGAAGGCTAAATCTATCTAGGGAAAAGTAATCCAAGCTGAGCTTAGGCAATGCTGAGCTTAACACTGGCAGTTACAGCCCAGGAAAGATCTCAGCGCCATCATCAACGTTCTCTAAATCAGCAGCTCAGCGTGCACTGGTAGCTGAAAACGCCAGCAAAATGGGGGTGTCAGGAAACAGGGGCTGTGAATGAGGCAGAGCCTCGTTTTGCTGCTATATGAGAGATCATGGTGCACCCCGTAAATAGTGGGGGGGATAAAGAAGGGGCAGAGGAAGGTGTCTGAAACGAGGAGAGACTGAAAGGGCTGTGCCTCTGCTGCCTGATGAGAAGCTGGGAGAGAGGGAACGTGACCAGGAGTTACAAAACAGCAAAGGGGGTAGATAGGGTGAGTGCGGAACTGACCCTCAAATCCTCCAAAGTAAGAACCAGCAATCACTGGATGAGTTAGGAGAAAAGCAGAGCCAAGGAAGCACTGCACAGAGGTGGTGGTGAGTTTTCTGCTGTCGCCAGAGGCTGTGGAGGTTGGCAGCATCAGCAGGGTCAAAAAGGGGTTGGAAAACGTCACAGAGAACAGTCTCTAAGGGGCTGCTGAAGGGTCAGCTCGGGGATGTGTTGATAGCCTCCCTGCCCCGTGCTGTGGATGGACCAAGGGACCCCAGGCAGTGGTCAGGACAGCGTACTGTCCCCAAAAAGCATCTCACGTGGCCGCTGTTGGAGCGGTGGCTGGGCCAGACGCGTGGCTGGGCTGACCGGCAGGGCCTGTCTGCCCCTGGCGCTGGCATCCCCCAGCCCAGCCTCTTGCTGCGGCATGGTACGGCCCCAGAGCACCAGCACTTACTGCTCCTCTTGTCTCCTAGGAGAAATACAGCGGCACAGCCACCTTCTACCTCACCAAACCCTCCGGAGGGGCAAAGGTGCTGCCCCTGTAGAGGAGCGACCTCCTCGCCTGGGCTGGCATCGCCTCCCTCTGAGAGGCAGCTGCTTTCCTCGCTTTGCAAGGGAATCAATTTGTCTGTCTGCATCATTTGCCTAATAAATGCTAAACATTTGCACAGTCGTTCTGCGCCCACCTGAGCTGAGCTCTGACGCCAGAGTCACTGGGGACCTTTCCTCAGAGGAGACTGGTTTAACTCCAGTTTGCACTGGTGTGATAAGCCATTACCGGGGACGCAGGGTCCAGTACTGCCTTTGGAGCTGCAGTCACAGGAGGGGATGGCGGTGGAGGAGCAGCAGGCACTGACGCTTGGTAGAAGTTCCTGCTTGGGTATCTGCTTCTGGCACGTGTCCTTCATCTGCTGCTGCAGATGGAGGGTACTCGGGGGGATGATATTTTTTTTTTAATTTTTTTTTTTTTTTTTTTTTAAAGAAAAGGGAAGAGGCAGACTGTAGAGAAGACATTTATTGAGTGCAATAGGAAGCCATCTGATCAAAGACCTGCTGTCAGAGCGGGCTGCTGGATCTGCCTTGGAAAGGCTGAAACACCACCAGCCTTAATGACCAGATGAAAATTAAAAAGTGATGCTGTTCTAGTGCGAGGCATCGGTTAGGTGCACAGCCGCCTTGCATGTGGGGATGGTGTGATGCCCTGGAGAGCAGCAGCTGACGGGCTGTGTGCTTCTCTTGGATAACAGGAGAGTCTTTGGTTAAAATGCTTGGAAGTGGGGCTCCCTTTTTAGGCAGTTTTCAGCGTTTTACCCTGGAGCACAAAGCACAGGGAAAGGGTCATGGGGTCCTTGTGCAGGAGGAGACACATCGGCTGGAGAGGAAACCCCAACCACAAAGGTGAGACGGGAACTGGGAGGCAGGCACGCTAATGCCGCTGGTACTTGATTAGGAAAAATAAGTGCTTCTTGAAGGCACAATAACACCACAGGGTTGATGAAGTATCTCTTGACCCAGGTTCAAAACTGCCCTAGCTTCAGCTGTAGTCCTGGAGACTCCCGTGGACTTTACTCACCCACATGCATCTTTGGCTCAAACACGTACAACCCATCCCACTCAAACGAACAGCCCGGAGAGGAGAGGGAGTTCTCAGTGGTGTCAGTGCTGGAGAGTCTCCTTCTGAATCCAAAAAAATAAAAGAAAGGGAAAAAAAAAAAACCAACACAACCTGAACAAAAAAGCCAAGGTCCAGCGTCAGATCAAATCAGGCAGGCGATGCTGCCAGGGAGACCAGGCAGCTGCTGTTTTGGTTGGAAGCTCTAATCCAGAATGGTGGCAGCTGCCACTTCGGGCAGGATCCTTGCTTTCGGCAGGCTCCTCGCCTGCTCCCGTGCAGCTGAAGCACGCCAGGGAAATGCGCTGTTCAGCAAGACATGGAGCCCAATTGTTCTCGTTGGCAGAGGGCAGCGAGGCGCCAGGCATCGTGCCCAGCGTCAGGAAACGAGGGCCAGCAAGGTCTCAGCTCAGCCCTGCACCCAGCACCATGCGAGGACAGCTAAAGCCGAGGGCTGAAGGAGGCTCAAGACTTGCTCAGGATGATGAGAGAGCCTGCTGTTCCCAGGCTCGCTCTTCCCTTGGGTTTTCTGAGGGATCACAGGTCCCTTTATGGACGTTGCTGTTGGGCAAAAGGGCTTTTAAAAGATACTCAGCATCTTCTGCCCAAAAATCTCATGCTCTCCACATCAGGCATGTAGGAAATCCCAGGCACCGTTCCCATCTCCAGGCACCACTGCCTGGGCCATCCTCATCCCTCGCCTCCAGGCAGCTCCCAGCCCTTCTGCGCGCGAGTGCTGCGGCTGGAGGGCGCTCGGCTGGAGGATGCTGTGCAGCGAGCGCGTCTGGCTGCTTGCAGCCTTCTGCTGGAGTCTCCAGTGCTGGAGGATATAAGGCCCAAGGCAGAGCCCACCAGCTCATCAACAGGCTTTCTGCAGGGTTTAGTGGCCTTTGGATCAGGCCCTTAATTAATTTCTTCCAGTTATTCATGTTTCTCAGCAGCCACAGTCCCAGCGTAGCCTCCACATTCAGCATTGATCTCATCCCACTCCATTTTTTTATAAAATAATAAAATACATTTATATATATATTTATATATATACTACGAAAACTGTACAATATTGTATGCAAAAAAAAAAAAAAAAAATGCGTCAGAGGCCATCAATGAGTAATGCTACACAAATGAAAGGCTAGACTTTGCTATCATGGTACCAAATGTTTGCAGCAAAGGATAGACACAAATAGGTGCAGTAAGAAAGCATAGGTTACCCCAAACCCCTACCTTGCAGCTCTCATATAAAAAACCCAAACAGAACAAAATAACCATCTCCAGTGGACAGGCAAGTTGCCAGAGAGCCTGGAACAAAGACCCTCTATATGTCAGGATGTTGCCAGCTGGGATCCTCTCAAAACTGAGGACCTGAGAATAAATCATTCTGTTCCATTTACCTGGGAAGGCAGGAGCCATCGAGACACCCAAATTTTGGCAGGTGTATTTGGATGGATGGGCATTGAAGAATGGTATTGGAGTGAGCGGTGATTGTTCATAGAAGACATACCTGTGTACT
The DNA here is from genome assembly GCA_035582835.1 of Phoebastria nigripes. Classification (NCBI taxonomy): domain Eukaryota; kingdom Metazoa; phylum Chordata; class Aves; order Procellariiformes; family Diomedeidae; genus Phoebastria; species Phoebastria nigripes. The sequence goes on along the minus strand of JAYKAV010001011.1, from coordinate 395,078 downwards.
CTGCAGAACTGAGTCTCTGCAGAGCAGGACAGGGTGAACAAGCCCTGAAGGATGAGCACACACCTGATGACCCAACCATGCCAGAGCTTTGAGTGCGCTGGGCTCCAAAGGAGAGGTCCAGAGCTTGAAGTGCCATGGAGGGTCTCTGCCCACAGGAGGAGCTGCCGAGGCACCGTGGCAGCATCTGAATGAAGCACCCTTGGATCGTTCCACAAAGCCCTGCCCATCTGAACACAAATTTACCACTGGCGGGCAGCCTGCCCTGGCTCAGGCCTCGTAGAACTGCCTCTCCATCTGTTTGGTGAGGGTCCCACTGGACATCACAGTCCGGCTCACAAACTCTTTGGTGACCTGTTTGGTGAGGGTGCTGCTGGCGCTCTCCACTCGCTGGGTCGTCATGAGCATGCCGTCTGCAACGAGAAGCTCAGTGGTCAGGGCACCGCGCTAAGTACGGCGTCACAGGGAATAGGATCTGCTCTACCTGATGATTCCTGGCAGAGGTTTCTCCTTAAATACTACTTTCTCTGAAGGAAAACCTCTCCAGATCAAGTGATTCAGTACTTTGCTATGTCAGTCAATAAGATGGATCTCCTAACAGCTCCCAAATTCTCCATGTTGCAGCGTGAACCCATGAGTCCATGAACTCAAGTGGGACAACATGGGACAACTACACTGATGTAATTAAAGATGGTCATCACACTTCTTTTTTCCTGCTCTGAAGAGATCTAACCTTGCAGGAAGAGCTATGATTTCGTCCCTAGTGATAGTCCTGGGGGACTCTGAAAACTCAGCGTTCCCTCTGTGACTGGGCAACACACGGTGAAACGACTGTAACTGCCTCTGGGGCAGAGCAGGGACATGGTGTAGGAAAGGGTCTGGTCCTCTTCATCAATCCCGCCTGATGGACCTTCTCTCCCTGCCTTTGACACTTGAGGTAAAAGCACCCTCAGACCTTTGGACAAGCAGAGTTATCCTTTGCTTTCCGAGGGTTTCAAAGCAGACAGCGAGCCCCTACCTGTGAAGTGGGGATCCAGAGAGGAATGGCTGATGCTGGTTTTGGTGGTGTATTCCGTGGGGAAGTTGTACACTTCTTCTCTCATGTACTGCTGTCCTCCAAACTGGGAGAAGGTGCCTAGGGAGAAGGAAAAGGGATGAGTCAGCCAGGAAACGACAAGGAGCTTCCAACCACTCAACACTGCACAGTGAGCACCAACAGACAGCTCAGGAGGTTTCTCTTGCTGACATCAAAGCCAGGAACTGGGAGGACTGGGAAGGTCTTACACCTGTACAGTGTAAGAAGCTGCCTCCAGGTATGTGTACAACCAGGCATAAGACAGAAGTTTCATAATAAATTAAACACTGGCAGGTTCTCACGATCCTCCCTCATTCAGTGCATCAGGATTGGGACTGTGCTCACAAGGCACAGCGTTGTCTTCATGGAAGACAATGTCTCCATGTCTTTCATGGAAAATGGAGTCACCACCAGAGCTGGAAAGGGACTCCAGGAGTTGTGTTCCCTGCTCTGAGAAGTTTATTATCTTTGCACCTCCACAAAGACATGGTACTGTACCTCCATCCTGAGATTCGATGGTGATGATGCCTTCTCTCTCTGGCCCAAAGCCTTGGGTGGTCTTGGCTTGTACTTTGAACTTATATGGGACATTCTCACTCAGGTGGGGCACAGTCAGGGTAGTTTCCGGATTGTCTCCTTCGACATAGATGTTCCTGGGCTCCCCTAATCCACACAGACATACCAGCGGTGAAGACCAGACAGGAGTGACAGCCCCTCCAAACACACTCCCCCCCAACTCTGGCTGCTGTCTTGGCTTTCCCTAAGCTTTATGCCACCCACAGACTGTATGATTGCACCCAGTTCTACTAAGGGTTAAGACAACCCTATTTTAGTACAGTGGTGATCCTCAACAAAAAACCTCTGCTGGGTTTGGGCTGTAATAAGCTACAGGTCCTTCCTCTTCCCACCACATTTGTTATACCAGACCACGCAGTGACACAAAGTGTCAGGGTCCAGCAGCTCCCAGGCCTGGAATCAGCCTCATGTCCCCACTTTGTCTGCACTGATGTAAGCAGACAACTTTGTTGTTGGTCCCAGCAAAAATGCAGCAAGTTGCTGCCTTTGCTGGAGGTATCTTGTGCTCTACACAGGGAACTGGGCCTCCACAGCCAGGTACCATACCTCCTCCATGCAGCATCTCACAGGTGACCATGTAGCCCAAGATGGACCCATTGGGCTTGCGGGGTCTCTCCCAGCTGAGCTGCAGGGAGTCAGGGCTGAGGGCAGTGAAAACCAGCGGTCCGGGAGCACTGGGTGTGCTCAGCGTGAAGGGTGAACCTGCAGGAGCACGAGCGAGAGGTCAGCATCACAGAAGGTGGTGAGGAGGAGCCTGGGAGGGGTCTGCACGCAGCATTTATGAAACGAGCTGGAAGATCTCAGCTATCTAGCCAGCTAGTGGAAGGTGAGTGTGTGGGGAAGAAGGTCCTATTTCTAAATGAAAGGAAGGAAAGGAGAGCTCAGGATGTGGTAAGGGGAGAGAAAACAGCAAGGCCAGCACTGTGGACAGCAGCAGAGACATCAGTGCCACCCTTCTCCTGTCCCCCATCCACCTCACCTGGTACAGGGCTGAGCGGGCTCTGCGGGTCCACCTGGGACTCTATGGTGATGACTCCTTCCCTCTCGGGGCCCCAGCCTTCCTCACTCTGTGCCTTCACCTTGAAGATGTAGGAGTGGTTGGGCAGCAGGTCCTCTACCACCACCGAGTTCTGGCTGGGATTGGGGATCGTGAGTCGGTGCACCTCTCCTGGGATGCACAGGGAAGGGGGACGTCAGCACTGTGTTGCAGGCACAAAGCCAGAGCCTTGGCTTTCGCCTAAACTCTGTCTCAAACGAACTGCCTAGAAAAATCATCCAGGGGCCCCTCCCCAGCCACCTCCATCACACCTTGCCACCAACAACTGCTAGTGCAGGACGAGATCTTGTTCCAAAAAAGGCTTGGGACAAACAACAGCTTCTTGAAAACTCAGGGATTTTCAGCCAAAGAGAATTACATTTTCACTAACACTGCCCCAAGTCTCATGTCAAAATAATAGATTTTCATTGCAATCCTTCCTCCAAGTCCAATGTGATGAAAAAACCTTCAACTAAGATATTGGGTCTGTTGGAGAATGAGGCCAAGGTTTTTTGGAGGAGGGGTGACTCCACAGCCACCCCAGGAATTGTCCCCCCAGCAGAAATGGGGAACAAGAGTTGTGGGGTAGCCGAGACACCTCCTCAAGGCTACATGAAGAGCAGTGTTGGGACCAGACCCTGAATCACAGAATGGTTGAGGTTGGAAGGGACCTCTGGAGGTCATCTGGTCCAACCCCCTGCTACTCAAGAAGGGTCATGCAGAGCCAGTTGCCCAGGAGGAGACCCAGACCAGATTCTCCACCACCAGAAACTCCCACCACCAACTGCCTGGTGGGCACCAGCTGCCTGTTCACTGACCTCCGTTGAGGAGCTGGTACTGCACACTGTAGCCCTGCACCTCCTTCTCGCAGTGCGGCTCCTGCCAGCTCACTTTCAGGGAGGTGGGTCCCAGGGCAGAGAACACCAAGCGTGTGGGGGTGTCGGGGACGCCCAGCGGCAGCCTGGAGTCTGAGGCAAAAAGGGAACATCAGGACGGAGATTTGGGGGCTGGGGGCTAAGGGGCCTGGGGGAGAGGAGGGAGTGGCACGCGCAAGCATAGGATGGTCCTGATGGTCCAGGGAGAACATGGCGAGATGTCATCTCTGCAAGCTGGCCCATCACGAGGGGGGACTGGCTGGCTCTGCACACCTACAGTGACGTCCCATAACCTTGAAGTGCCAACCCTGGGTGGGACAAGACCAGGTAAGCTTCAGGCCCCTGTGGTAGAGAGACCAGAGCAGGGGCCCGGGTGCTGTGTGTGGCCCATCTAGCTCACCCCAAAGCACTCTGTCCAGTCTGCCAAACGCTTCATGGACATCTTCAGATGAGGCTCTGTTAAGACTAACCCTMGTCTACAGCTAAAGCAGCCCAACACCTCCAGGAACTGTTCAACTGGACGGGGGCAGATGGGACCAGGACTGGGTGCTCGTGGCTCCCCCCAACTCAGCCCACTGGGACACAAGGCTCATGGCGAGCACAGCAGCCTCCCAGGCAGGTGACACTCAGGGAGCAAAGCCCCTCATTGACATAGGCTTTGGCCAATGAGCTTGCAGAGGGACATCTCGTATGGAGCACAGGTTCTCCCCGAGAGTTCTCCAAAGGCCTGTGGGATAAGACTGAGAACAACAAGCTTGTTAGGAGTGAAAAGGATGGGGACAATGAGCTGATCAGCTCGTTAGAGCATGGTGGCAGTGGTGGTGAGTGTTAATCAGCCCAGGTGGGTTGAAACACAGCTGAAGTCACCTGCAAATGGAAAGATGGTGTGATGGAGGCACAAGCCAGGTCAGGAGGAAGATCAGTGCGGCACACAGCAAGCCATGGAGAGAAGATTTGCGGTGAGCAGTGGATGGCAACAGCTCATGGACGGCCGGTGGCTTGGCTTTTATGGGATGCATGGCTGGGAGGAGACACTGGACAAAGCTGTACCTATGTACTTGCAAATCCCCGCGGACCCATCAGTCATGATTATAGAGTCCCGAAAGCCAGTGCTGGGGTAGTAACCCTTCACCTTTGCCCTGCTCCTGAAACCCACATCCCGGGGCCGTGGGATTGTCCTCCCAGCATCTTCACGGATGGGAGGGAGGAGTCTCCCTGGGTAATCTACAGAAGCAGCGCAAGAGAAAGAGAGAGAAAAACACCATTGGAGACTTCAGAGTGGGTTCAGCCCAGGTGCTGGCTCCTGCAGAGATGACTTTTAAGGCTCAGATTTGAAGAGCCTTTTAACAACCTTCTGTCAGCTGATGTACACACCTGGAGCTGAAAGGCAACCATGCTGCTAGATAGAGTAAGAAGAAGAGAGACATGCTCTTCCCGGAGTGCTTTGTGGTGTGAGGATAAGGATGTAGCTCCCTTTCTCGAGCACTGTGCATGTGAGGGATGGGAACCCTTTCCAAACTGGTCTGGGAGCAGGGTAGCCTTAGCAAAGCACCTACACGTCAGTGGTGAGGACATGACCTTCCAGATCTCTGGTTCATAGGCCCCCTTAGCTGTGAACACAGTCCTCACCCCAACAGGACTTGCAGGGCATGGGTCTGAAGACAGTCATGGGAGAGGAAGGGAAAGACAGGTCCCATCACCACAGTACTCACCATGCCCCATCAGCATCGTGGAGTAGTCTCTCGTCAGCGAGGAGCTCCCCATCACCCTGTGCTCCTGCTGCATGTGTGAGCTTAGCTGGTGGTAGCTGGTGTTCGTTGTCCTCGTCAGTGTGCCGCTGCCACTGCCAGGGAAGAAGTCCACCCGGCCATTCAGCAAGTGCTCTGTAAAAGAGGACACACTGTGAAGAACATGGCTGTGGACAGGGCTGCTGCTCCAGTTTCCATGGGGAGGAAGCAGGAGGCATCATGGTACACCCTGCCTTGGCTGCATCCTGGCTTCAGCCACTCTGGAAGGTCATTCTGGAGCRCTACATCTAGAACAAGTCACAACCACCCAACACGATGATGGGAAAACAAACAGGTAAATGGGGACTTTGCTCTACACCCAGCACCAGAGACCCCCATGGTGCCCAAGGTAACACCGGACCTCGGCCTCGCTGGGGCACTGCCTTGTGGTTCTCGCCATGTTTTCTTACATCTCTCCTTTGACGCAAGCACAGGTTTATAATTTCAGATTAAAAAAGAAGGTGGAAGAAAAACAGCCCTTTATGGAGGTGGTTTCTCCAAATCTCACTCTGGATCCCGTCTCAGCTGGATCTGAAAAGCAAACTCTGCTCCATTGTTCGGGTCCTTGACAAACCCCCACCCCTTCCCAGCAGGCCAGGAGAGATCAGCTACCCATGAGAGAGTGATTTCTGTTCAACAGTCCAGCAGATCTGCCCAGAAGCTCAGGGCACTTAATTAAGGTGAGGAGCTGCCCTTGGAGGTGGCACTTAGCAGGTATCATCTGAGTTTGCTCCTGCCTTGAAGGTCCAGCCTTTTGTAGAAGCAACTTGCTAGCAGGCTCCCAAGTCCATGCCGAGATGGGGGTTACCTTGACACTCTTGTGAGCAGACACACCAGGACAAAGGTTTTGAAGCAGACTACAGCACGTGAACAGTGCATCACGCCAACATGAGGATGGGCACACGAGGGGAGGAAGGGGACACGTACTGGGCAGACCCCAGCTGCCAGCCCCTTGGCTCAGAGCAGGACGAGACAGGACACTCAGTGCTGTAACGAAGCCGTCCTTCACCTGCTTGGGGCCGGGAGGTCCCGCTCCTTGTCAGGCTGCCAGTAGCCCCGTCGCTGTCCTCCTCGCGGAGGAGACCCTCGGTGTCCGAGGAGAGGCGGCTGCTGCCAGAGAGGCGGGGAATGGTTTCAGGTGGGAGCCTCCAGGTGATGCGGCGAAGATCCAAGTCTTCTCCCAGCAACTGCACATATTTCCACTTGGAGCCTTTTGGGACAATGCAAGCACTGGTGTTGGCATGATCTGCAGGGGACAGAGTGGGCTACCCACCACCTTCGTGCTGCTTGCTGGGGAGGGGAAGGGACAGGCGCCAGTGGGAACGACACCCGTTCACAGCCCATCTCGCCAAGTGTTGGCTGATGAGTTCAGGCGGTGCAACCATCGTGTGACTGGTAGATGCAGGGAATGTGACATGCATGGGGCTCCTCAACTCCAGGGCTGTTTTCCAGCCCTGTGTCCATCACAACAAAAGGCAAGAGTTGAAGTCCCACCACACGCCTGTCCCTGTCACGAAGAGTCTGCGACAATTGTTCTCTGCTCAGGAGAGGTTTCCTCACTCCTTGATGTGCGCTCGGGATGGTTGGACTCTTGGTGTTCCCATTACCTTGCTCTCTGAAAGGACCAGGGACTCACTCCTGGATCCCAGGCCCTGGAGAACCCCCCCAGGGAAGACCCTCCAGATGCTACTGACAAGCCTCATCATTTCACTTATGGCCCATCTTCCCCTCGTTGTCCCAGTACAAGACAAGGGAGCCAGCCCAGCACTTGGTGAGTTCCCTCCTGTTGGCTTGGCCAAGACCCTGGGCATCCAAGTGACTCAGAGGTCTGTGCCTTGCCAGTACTTGTTTGCTGACAGTAACTCTCATGGTCCAGCCAAATGGCAACAGGAAGGGAAGATGAGCAGGGAGGGCCATGAAAAGCTCCTCTCCCACCCCACGCTGAGATTTCTCTTTGCCTTATGGCAAAGAAAGGAGGCACCGGTCTTATTTACACTGTGACTAGTCAAGTGTTCCCATGGCTACTGTGCTTTGGAAAGGCCGATCTCCACCATCTCCGTGACTTGGATCTCCCCATCTCCGTAAGGAGGAAAGGAGCAGTGAAGCTCATTGCTGAAAGCTGTTGTTAAGAAAAATGAATGTTAAAAATTACCTTTGCAAAACTCAGAGCAACATACCTGAATCATCAGAGACACTGGGACGCTTGCTGCCAGCTGGAGAGCGAAGCACATCTGCGCTGTACATCAGGTAGCTGTCGTAGTCCTCACCTCCCTCTGCATCAATGATGGGGACATCAGGGATGATGGGGACTGGAGGAGAGGTAGAAAGTGCCATTAGACAAGCAGCTCAAAACCACACAGGCCTCCCACGCTCAGGCTGGCCTTCTGCATTCACCAGGGTGGCTGGTGCAGCGGACTAGGTAGGGTGCAGTGAAGCAGCTGGGGTGATGGGGAGCACTCCCCAGCACTGCTCCTGCCCCTGCTGCTCCCCACCCAGGCAGGGCAGCAACTCACTGGACATCGGGCGCTTGGGCTGTGTAGCAAGGTTGATGGTGGCTTCTCTCTCAGGTCCCCAGCCAGCACCATTTCTGGCCTTCACCATGTAGCGATAGGGCTGGGACTCCCGCAGGTTTTCTATCAGCACCATGCGCTTCTTTGGGTCTTCAACCAGCACCTTCTTCATTGGGCCAATGGGTACTGCAAAGATGGGTACGCCTATCACCCATGAGGTCACAAGACACACAGGACCCCACAGCACCCCACCCTTGGCCAACAGGCTCGCTGAGGTTTGGTGTCAGGACAGAGCCTGGCTCTGGGACAAGGTGCAGCAGCTATTTGGGCTGCTCACAACAGGCATGACATTGTCTTGGGGAAATTCCCAAACTGAATGCTGAAGTCAACCTACAGCAGAGGTCTCCTGTTGCTGGTGTGTCACCAAATAGCATCTTCCTGGCACCCTAGCCCTAGGTCTAGACTTATGAACTAAGTTTTTAAGATGAAAAACAACACAAAACACTATGGAAATGAATGGGAACTGAGAGTGCTCCGGGCTTTGCAGGATTAAATCTTGAGCGGTGATTTTTCTGTACTCCTTCCGTCAAGAACTGACCCCTCCAGATCCCAGTTTTCACAAGAAACATGCTTGGAGCTGTTCTGGTTCTGCTGCTGCTTGGGACTGGCCCAGCCTGCAGAAAGCGTACTCCAGCCCCTCAGCCTGGCTGGACAGCCCTGGTCAGAAAATGAGCTCTTACCGTTGTCCTCGTTGACAAGTCCGTAACTGACTTCATAAGCTGTGATCTCCCCATTGGTTTCGGCAGGCTCAGCCCAGCTCAGCTGCGTCACAGTGGAAGACACGACGTTGAAAGCCAAGCGGCCGGGCTCACTGGGGACTGGAAAGGCAAGAGCAAAGGGTCCAGGTTACCGCAAGTCGGGAGCCAGTGCACGCAGATGCCCAGAGTTCCCCGGATCACAGCTGTGTCACAGTGGGAGCCGCTCCGTGCTTGTCCCCAAGACCATCAGAAGCTCAGGGCTGGAGCCCTGACCCATGCCAGGTGCACAGGCACCAACTTGCTCCCACATGGTGGGAAGCAAAGTGCAGAGTCGCTCACCGTCCTCAAGCGTGCGGCAGTGGATGATGTCGGAGTAAGCCCCTTCACCCATGGCGTTGTAGGCACAGACTTGCATCTCGTAGTCGCAGAAGGGGTAGAGGTTACTCAGCTCTGCTGATGGTGCTTTGACATCGATGAGATGAGCTTCTGACTCGGGGTCCCCTTGGATCCAGTATTTCACCTGGCAAAGCAAGAGGAAGCCATGATTGCTTCTGTTCCTTACCATAATGGGTGAGAAATTCCCCATCTCTTATTAGATCTGCTCTGGGAAAGCCAGGGTGTTGTGCCATTCCTCTGAAATGGGAGGCCAGAACAGTCTGGGCATTTCATGGTAAGTGATGGAAAGGGAGATGAGCGCACCAGGATTCTTCCTGGCAAATCCCACATCCACCCAGCAATGGTCCCTCAAGGATGGAGGGGGCCAGAAGGGGTGAGCTTGCTCCCTCCTTTGGGCATCTTCTCCCCGTCCCTTCGGCACAAATGGCTGTGTGCGTGAAACACCCACAGGATGGGATCCAAGCCCTCCTCCGGGATCCATTCACCCCTTACCTTGTACCCCAGAGGTTTTCCCGGTGGAGGAAACCAGCTGAAGCGGATTTCCCTGGAGCTGAGAGCATGGGCATTGGGATTAAGCGGTGCACTCAGGCGGCCTTTGGGGGACTGGGAGACCTGGCTCAGGCCAGTCATCGAAGGGACGCCATCCACCACTTCTGCAGACATGAGGAAGAAAGGTCACATCAGTGCTAGTCCCCCACGTGGAAGGAAAAGAAGGAAGCGTGCCTCTCTCCAGCACTGCCCTGCCATCCTGAGTGAGCCTCTGAAAGCATTTCTGAGAGGCAGATCCCCATCGTATGGAAAAGAAACTGAGGCACTTGGTGATGACATCCCCCAAAGCCACACAGCAAGCTGGCATGAGAGTCAGGCTCAGACCCCCCAAGTCCTGCACCTCCTGCTGCTTCTCACAGGCTGCCCAGGTAGGAAGAAATGAAGAGGCCACCTTCTTGCCTCTGAAAATCTTTAGCTGTCTGAACGTATTTTATAATGCTTCAACATCTCTATCAGTTGCCCTGTGCAGCCATGAGAGAAGACGGAGATGGGCAGAGCCTTCTCAGGTCACCCAGTTGCTTCTCCTGGAAACCCACCAAGTCCAACTGAGAGCTCTCTGGAGCCTCTCCAGCCCCAGTGCCTGCCCGTGAAGTGGTTCTGGTTGGTCCAGTGACAAAGAACTTTCTTGTACCCCCAGTATTCATGACCAGTACCCTAAAATACCTTTATGTTATCGACCCACTTGATGACAACCCTTACAGCTCTGCTTGTCCAGCCACAGGAACCACCAAGCACAGCTCATGGCAAGTCCCACCTCTCCCCTATTTTTATAGCTTTTTATTTAAATGCCCAAGAAAAAGGAATGAAGAATCTGCTCTATTTCCTTTTGCGAGGTAGGTTATTCATCTTCTTTCCCACCCACTGTCTATACCCACTGATGCCTCTAGAGGGAGGCCCAAATCTACCAGTCAGAGCTGGAGGAACCTCCTCATTGCCGCTTTTTGGGTGAGGAGCAGGGCTGGAGCTCTGTACACCACCTCGGGGTGGGCTGGTCCGGTGTGGGGGTCCCACACCCCCTGCTGCCATTCCCCACCACCTGCCTGCCAGCCCCTACCTGGGTCGGCGATGGTCACCGTGGTCTGGGGGTATCGGCCGATCTTGGCGCCGTACTTGGGATGGAGGAGGTCGATGGCGAACTGCTTGAGCTGGCAGTTGTGTAGGAGGGTATCTATTTCAGTCAGCTCCAGCAAGGGGACCTGCACCTCCTTTCGGGTCTCCCCAGGCTGGAAGACCAGGTCACCCTCTGTGAAGATGTAGTCCTGGAGGAGAAGGGAGAGGTGCATGATTATAGCCCGCAGCTATAGAGAAGCTCCATGAGAAGGCTCCCAGAGAGCTTCCACTCATCACCCAGTGAATCCCCACTTCTCTCCCAGTGCCCACAGCTCAGGGGGCAGCCAGTACCCTCTGCCTCAGGTACAGGCAACCTCTCAGGTCCCTGAGGCACAGGGAGCAAGGGATGGAGAGGAATGTCTGCCTTTGTGCTAACCTCAAGCCTTGGGTCTCCCTTCTCCCAGCCACATCCTCTTTGAGCCTGATCAACTGCTGTTCTGCAGCCCCAGGGTCGGTTCCTTCCCAGCCCTCTGTGCCCACTCATTCCTGCCTGCCAAGGCCAGGAGCATCACCCTTACCCTGCCATTCTTGGCGGTGAGATCCCGGGTCCTGTAGGTGACTTGGGATTTCCCGTTGTCTATGATCTCCCGGAGGACAGGGATCTTGGCCAGCTTATCAAAGCGGCTGTGGGAATAGGCTGGCTGCAAGAAGGTGATGAGGCTGCTGGCTGGAAGGGGCAGGAGAGGAGGAGTGTGTAGAGCAAATACACAAATGAAGAATCACATTACAAACACACAGGTGTCCTCCCTGAACAGAGTTCCTATCACCCATGGGTGTGAACTGTGTATGAAATACTACTGCGTGGGCTGGAGACTTTACCACTCCTGACTCATGCTCCCTGCTCAAAACAACCAGATGGGAAGCAGAGGCAAACTGCTGGGGACATTCACCTGCCCCAAGCACGGCATAACAGCAAAGAGATTTTACTTTACTCCAGCAACCTATGAACTGGAGCAGCAGAGGCATATGGTCAACCCTGGATCTGCCATGGAATTGGTAGCATCTAAACTTGTGACAGTCAAATGTTTGAGTCTCTGTCACCAGGATGATGACCCTTCCTTTGGATGCTTTAAAAGATGCTCTGGTTTAGACCCAGGTGACTTAAGATAGGAGTCACCAAGCAAGCCTCTGGTCTGTGATCTGGGGGAGCTCAGATACACAGGCTGCGCCTTCCTTAGAAACCACATGAGTCCATCTGGACAAGGGACACTCAAACAAAAACGCCCTTCATCTCGTGCCACAGTTGCAGCCCTTCACCTTGTTCTTTGATGATGGTGATGTTGACAAGCTTGCGTCCAATCTCTGCGATGCCGGTGGGGACATCAATGGCCTCCACCTGCAGCTGCTTCTCATCATCATCATCCTCCCTGATGAAGAGTGGGACACGGACATCCACCAGCTCCACGGCCTCTTGGAACTCCACCATCCCATGAGCATCTGTGGGAAGGGGCAATGGTGAAAGGTGGGAAATGCCCCCCCCGCCCAGCCAGGAGGCAGCGCTGGGCTCTGCTCCCTACCTTGGTCTGAGGTCACAGTGTAATAACCCGGTGAAACCTTCAGGTCATTGAAAGCCTCGTGGGAAACATGCTTTTCCATCACTCTGATGATCTCTGGCTTGGCTGAGTGAGGGGCCGTGAGAACTGTGTCCACAATGGTGTGGTCCTGCCTGTGACCAGTGGGAAGAGAAAGCCAGGTAAGAGCTGAGGCCAGGGTTGCTCATCTCACATAGCAGCTGGAGAGGCTAGTGAGCACGTGGGGCATTCAGTCGCTCCACACATGTGTGTACAAAGAGGGAGAAAGCAGCACAAGAGAGGGCTGCAAGTTCCTCTTACCTTTTCCCAGAATTGGGCTGCAACCTGAGGGGGGGGGAAAAACCAAATCAGAGTGACTAACGCATTTGGGGAGACAAAGTTCTGCGTGAATCACAGCCCTGTGCAGGTCTGAGCTGCGGCAGCTGCCCTGCGGGTGCCAACCCATCCTGCAGAGCCCATGGCCCCATCACATGTTCCCTCCTGCCTGGCTGCTCCCTCCAGCCCTGGGTTTCCCAATGCAATGAGGAACATGCCCACGGGGGAGATCACATCTGGTCAGAGCTGTGGGGAGGGGATAACATTCCCTGCTCAGCGCCAGCATCCCCAGACTCCTCTGTCCTGCACCAGGCACTTGTAACTTTGCACAGGGCTGAAACTTTTGAAGTCAATGGGAATTTTCCCATGGAGCACCATGCAACCAGGATTTGTCCCCATCTGCAGGAGTCTCAGGTCCAAAGCCAGATGCAGCTGAGATCACCTGCACAGCTGGGTGGGCTCTGCTCTGCAGCCCTGGGTGGGTGAAGCACTGCACCAGGCTTCTGCTTGTGCCGGGGATGGCTCACAGACCACGCTCCCTCCCGGCACCCCAGATTTCACACCCCAGCCCTCTGGTCCACTCCCTCATCAGCAGGGCCCTGGAGGAACCCTGCCCTGCAGGAGGTCTCTCCCCCAGTGACTCACCTGAACTTGGTCTGCTGGAGCTTGTGGCAGCCGGGGATGTGCTTGAAAATGTCRTTCAGCTGCAAGGAACAAGAGGCACTTTCACAACATATCCCTTGCTGAACAGGGATGTGTTCAGCGAGCAGGTGCTGCTGCCAGCAAACACGAGACCCCTCTGGCCACCCCCGGGTCCTCCCCTCGCCCTGCCACACCAGGCAGAGACCACCACACGGTTTTTCCCCAGGACACGGCAAGAGGCTGTGAACTGAAGCCAAACGGGAGCTTCAGACTACGTGCCCCAAAGCAAACCTCAAATCTCATCAATGTGATGCTTTGATAATTCTCACAATTGTGATCTTAAAATTTGTGCTTCTTTCAGAAAGAGGAAAAATTGCTTCTTCCTTTCAAGAGCTGTCTAGGTTCACAGGGAAGGGGCACTCCCACTTCCCCAGCGTCGCAGACACCCCCTCAGCGTGGCTGTCCCCCAGTCCCACCCCAAGCCCCCTTCATGCCAGGGCTCGTACATTCTCCTCCACTTCCTTGCGCAGCTGCTCGCACTCCCGGGTGTCTGGCTTCACCAGGTTCTGCGTGAAAAGCCGGGTCAGTCTCAGAGACAGCCCATAGGGAACTGGAAAGAGAAATTCCCAAGTGAAACTCCTTCCTTCTTGGTCAGAGAAATAACCCAGCCAAAAGCTGGAAGCATGGGGACACGCATGATGCTCAGTATCCAGATCCCATATCGCTAGCACCCAAACCTCACAGCACCAGCAGAGAAAACCCTCTGAGAACTGGAGGGCTAACTGGGAAGCTCTCTGCCAGATCCAGCAAAGGAAACAGTGTCCAGTGGTGGCTCTGGACTGATGAGGCAGCGAAACCAAGCCTGGGTCACTGAGCTAATGAGACTAAGACACATGTAGGGTACATCCACCATGCGGCCAGGTTGTCAGGAGGTCTCCAGGGCTACCACCTGTCCTGCTACAGGGCTGGACACAGGAATGTGCTGCTCAGCTTCCCCCAGGATAGAAGCAGATAAAGTAACAACCCCCCTTGCAATTGGGCTTGGAGGTAACGCCATGGCTGCTGGAGCTGGGGGCCACCACCAAGGGTTCGTGTCCTTTACGGCACCCGCAGCATCTCCTCTATGCCCTGTTCCTCAGATGTGGCACTCACTGAGATCTTTGGGGTTGGTGGCAGCGAGGGAGGTGAAGCCCTGCTTGTGAACATTGTTGTTGATCTTCCAGCGGACTGTGTCCCGACCCTTGAGGGACCCGCTGCGCACCATGGGGGTGTCCAGATGGTCGGAGGACATGAGGCTGTGGCGAAGCATGTAGTGGTCCTCCTTGAAGCCAACAGTGCGACCTGCAGAGCCAGGGGCAGGGTCAGAGTCTGGGCAGACTGGGACAACGCCAGCCATCAACTTCCCAACACTGGAGACTTTGTTCTGGGGAATCTTTAGGGCTTCCACCACGCTAAGGGTATTGGGATGTCAGGAGTGGAGTGGGGTGGAGAGGGCAAGGGATGTCGATGAGTGGGGAGAGCACATCACACCAGCTAGGCATTACAAAGGACACAGGATAGAGCCAGCAGCGGGATTCCCAGTAGGGCACACCAGGGTGTGGGGCACAGAGGAGCGGTGGAACAGCAGCTCAGGGGCTCCTTGGCTCAGGCTCTCTGCTAGGAGCTTTTCCCCTGATCCACCTCCCCAGCCCAGAAAGGATGAGGAGGGACGCTTACCCCAGCATGCCCCCCCCCAACCCGGGAAGGCAGTGAGCCCCCCTACAGATCCCTCTCCCCCCCAGTTCAAAGGGCTGGTACCTCGTGCACAGCAGGGAAGCAGGGCCAGGCAAGCCTAGAAAACAAATGGCCAAAGACACGATCACTTTGCGGCCAAGGACAAAAAACCACCATGCCTCCAGCTGAGAGGATTCACATCAGCGGGGATGTGTGAGCAGTGGATGGATAGGGCTCTGGAAGCTGATTTTAGCCAGACATCCCTTCAGTGGGGGAAATCCCACAGCAACACGTGTTGGCGATAGCAGAGGTGCTGGATACCACTGGGACCCAGCTCCTGCCAATCTGGCCATGCTGGAGGCTGGGTGGGTTCTGGAAATTTGTCATGTTTTTGGCCTTTATCTGGTCCTCTCCCCGGGCTGGGGCAGCCGGCCGAGGCCCTCACCTTGCAGCAGGCACAGAACTTCCAGCAGAGCAGCAGCAGCAGCCCCAGGAGCAGGATGAGGAAGATGAGCAGCGGGATGAGCCAGAGGAAGCTCCCTGGTGGACACTCTGCAAGCGACAGCAACGTCACTCCCGGGCACCAACCCTCTCCGTGGCGTGTGCAGGGAGGGAGTGGRGAGGCAGGGACAGAGGGGAAAGGCTAGACCACAGCTCTCTGAGGGATGGAGCAGCCCAGTTAAGCTTGGGAACTTCTCTCTTGGTGCTCACAACAAAAAGTGCTGTTCATGGAGAGCTATCCCACCTCTCTGCTCACATCCAGCCATCCCAAGGGGCTATTCAGCACCTCACATCAATCCCTGCCCGTGCCGGCAGTGAAAAGGCACTGATCTCTAAAGGTGCTGGTCTCTGAGGATGCTACACTCCACTTCTTGCAGTTCATGTGACAGCCCTTTCATGCAGGAAGGTCGGCAGGGAGGTACTGCCTGCAGCTGACCCTGCCCAGGGGCACAGCAAAGGGACAAAGTGGGGATCAGAGGTGCTGCGGAGCAGGTCACTACTGATCCAGACCCCAGGCTGGACAACCCCTCCTGCGGGTCCCTGCTCACCTTTTTTCTTCTGCACGCGGACGGTGGTGTTGGGGAGGACGGTGGGGTCTCCCTCCAGGGTATAGTGGTACGTGCAATCGTCATCCTCGTCCTGGAATGAGCAGTACTCACTGGCCTCCTCTGCAGAGAGAGGGAACATGGTTGCAAAGTCATGAGGACCAGGAAAAGCTTGAGGAGCAGCCCCATGTGCACACACACAGGGGCAGGGCTCACAGGAGACACATCACACGTTTCTGCACCCAGCTCCGCTTCTCCCAGTACCTTTCTTCAGCTCTTCCACCATCTGGATCTGGAGGCGGCACGTGCTGCAGTTCCCTTTCATGTTGCCCGTTCCCCAGGCCTGGCAGCGAACGCAGTCCCGGATGCTCTCGCACACAGCCTGGAAGCCCTGGGCAAAGAGGCAAGGTGGGATGGTCAGGAGCCAGCCCACGGGGAGCAAGGGAGGACATCGCCTCCAAAAGGCAGAGTCAGAGAGGCAAGGCGGTGTCCTCACCCTGGCACCAGGGCAAGGTCGAAAAGAGGAATAACAGAGAGCAAGCAGCTAACAAAGTCGGCTCCAAAATCTGTTATACCAACAGCCTGCATTTGGGCAATGATTAGATCTTCTCCAAGGGTTTTAGGTGACCTTACCAAAATATGACCAAGCCAGCTTTCTCCACTCCCACTGTAGGATTAGCCCATGTTTGTCCATGGGGAAACAGGCACAAGACCATGAAATGTTTTTTTCCAGTCTTGAGACAAATCAGAACAAGCCAGGAACCAAGCCTCAAACCTTTGCCCTTCACCAGTGTGCAGATAAACACAGATGGACATTCAACAGTTGCTGCTGGTGAACTGGAGGGCAAAGAAAGCCCGCAGCTGCAAAGCAGCTCCCATGTCAGACTCTTCCTGGCCACTGAAGGCAGGACAGGCAAGACTAACCCCTGCTCAGGATTTTGCTCCTGACCAAGATGTGCCTTCATCTCTGCTTTGCTTTCTTTCCCCGGAGGCTCTACGTGGGAAGGAGAAGTGATAAAGCCAGAGGAACCCAGGCTGAGCCTCACCAGGGAGTAGCTGATTTCGCAGGTGGAGCTGGTGTACAGCGAAGCCTTGTCACAGATGCATCTGCCGCATTCGCACCTCCCGTGGTTATTGCAAATGCCCTGGGAGGGAAGAGGTGACAGTTGGCGTCCAAGAGCAATCATAGACATGCAGCAGCACTGGGAGTCAGCAAGGTGCCAGCTCCCAGCAGCCCTGAGCCTCGGGCATCGGGGCAATTTGCTACAGCCCTGCCTGGTCCAGTCGTCTCGTTCGCAGGCAGGGCAGGACCTACCCCTCGGCTGTCGATGCAGGTGTCGTTGCTCATGGGACATTCGCAGCCCGGACCCTCCCAGCCGCTCTCACACATGCATGCGCCCTTGGAGCAGCGACCGCGATCTGCGACACAAGAGGAGGCATTACCCAGGGACTGGTGCTGCACTGCTCCCTTGGCCCTGCTTGCAGGCTGCCCCAGCTCTCCTGCTTTCCTTGGGGTGCAAAGGGGCTGCAAACAGACTCCACGGCATCATCCCTGCACATTTGCAAGTGCAGAGTCCCCGCAGCCCATCGCCGGTCACTCAACCCCCCATGCCAGTGCCACCAGCCCAGGGACACCCTGCCTATGCCACCAGCACAGAGCAGGGCACAGTGCACCCCACAACTGGGGGATGCTGAGGGCGGCGGGGCTGCTCTCACCATTGCAGAGGAAGCCGGAGGTGCGTGGGCACTGCAGGACATCGTACTGGCAGAATGCCCCATCGAAGCGCTGCGTCAGGTCCTCAGAGTAGCACTGGCACTTCCCACACAGGCACTCGCCCCGGCCCGAGCACGGCTCCACATCCCCAGGGCGGATGCAGGCTTCATTGTTGGGGGACGATGCCGGGGAGCAGTCGCACGTGTCCCCTCGCCTGGTGGGAAGGAAATGGTGCTGAGAGAGGCGGGAGCAGAGCGCAGGACAGCAGGGTCCTGGCCTGGGGACTGCACACAGGCAGGATGCCCAGGGCACAGGTGTGTGTCACTGTGGGTCCCCAGACCCAGCAGGAACCCTGGGAGGGTACGGAGCTGGACAAAGTCCTTACCAGCCCGGGTGGCAGATGCACTGTCCGCAAACGAAGTCCCCATGGAAGCTGCACTTGGGCGAGTTAAACTCTTGTTGCTGTAAGAGAAGAGATGTTGCCACATGGGCTTAGCTGCCTCCAAGACCATTTCAGCAAACAGAAAGGCAGATCTAGGGGCAAAGTTTTGCCCACAAGACTCAGCTCTGCCATAGGACAACATGCCCAGCTTGGTACAGGCAATGGTGAAGATTTCCTTGGCCAGGCTGAGCCTCCACTGGGCAACGGTGAGGGGTCGAGCAGGACCCACATGCACCAGCCAACGCTGTTCCCACCCGAGGCTGGCCAGGAGGAGGTCATCTGTCTGCAACACACACCCCCACGTACTTGTTCACAAGGGCACACATCACAGATGACAGAGGCTATGACTTTGAGGCTGTCGCTCAGGGACGTGGGTTTCACGTGGATAACTCCCTGCCGGTCTTTCTCAGGGAGGCTGCAGACATGCTGCCCGCTGATGTACTCAAGCGCCTTCACACGCACGTTGAACTTGCCCTGGAAGGAAGGGACATGCCGCAGGGGTGAGCCAGCTCTGCTGGACCACAGCTCGGCTGGACCGACCCCGGGTGAAGAAGGAAGGAGGGACGCAGCGGAGGGCTCAGCCCCTTGCACACGCCTCCCTGCCGGGGCCATCCGGGGACTTACCACTTCCCCACGGGTGATGTGGAAGGAGCCAGATTCTGTCTTTTTGTACATCGAGGAGGTGAACTCTGTCTTCATGGCTTTGGGGATGAAGTCAGCCCGGATGTCCATCTTGGAGCGGATGCGCTGGGTGGCAGAAGACAATCACAGCATTGATTTTCAGCAGTACCCCTGTGACCACCCTACAGCCTGCCCCAGATGGGCTGCATCCTGCCTCCTGCCTGCTCTCCTGGGCAGGAGGTGCCCACCTTTTGCCTTCCCTGGGACGAGAGCGAAGCCCCAGAGAGCACCGTTACCTCAAAGGCTGTGCGGAGCAGCTCCACAATGTTGGAAGAGTCCTCCTGGAGCACCCCGATCTCAGAGATGGGGAAATACTTGTGCAGCTTCTGCAGAGAGACAGGAGCCCACTGAGCCAAGGCCTTGAGAAACCTCCTCTAGCACTGAAGTGGGCTCTGCTTTGAGCAGGGCTTGGACCGGAGACCTCCAAAGGTCTCTTCCAACCTAAATTATTCTCCAGCTCTGTGTCCCCACTGCTTTACAAGAAACAGGCACCAACAGAGGGAGACCTCCAGGAGCCCAGATTCCTGCACCCAATAATACACGCTGAGACCTCCCACGACCCAGAACAGCCCCCCAACACACTGTTGCACCCTCCCAAAGTATCAAGGTGTTGGTTTAGCACTTGGGGACAAGAGATGGAACACTTTCTCCTCACAGTCGAGCTGCAGGCAGAGAAGCAATGGTCCTGGAGGAAAGGTAAGCCCACTTGGCACCACCGCCATGGTCTCCTCACCTCATAGTAGCTGTAGGAGTGGTTGGTGACAGCAAAGATGGGGATGATGTTGTGTTGGCCCAACAGGCGCACCAGGGTGGGCACCGAAGGATAGTCCTGCTTGGTGTCATACACGTAGGTGCCATTGGTGTCTAGGTGACACTGCTCATCATTTCTCGCCAGGATCCCTGCCAGGACGTTGGTACCATCAGCTTCATAGTGAAAGGCAGATTCGGTGGAGAACACGAGCAGGTGAGTGCTGTCCTTCCTCCAGCCAATCTTATCCTACAGCCGGGGAGGGGGAGAAGGAACCGTTATCTCTGTGCCCCCCAAACCACTGCACAGCACTTGCAGCCGTTGGCAGGCCAGCACTGGCAGGAGTTGGAAAACCCAATGGGCAAGGCACCACCTCCACTTGGCAGCAAACACAACCAGCTACGTGGCCCTGGGAATCCAAGCCAGCAGGTTTCCGCTTCCCCCATCTACATCCCCAATGCATAGGATGTCTCCCAGCAGCTTGGTGCCGGGCACATATATGTACAGGGGGCAAGCCCACACTTTTCTGGATGTATTTGGAGCTGTCCTCATCCCTCAGCCAAATGGCCAAGCCCAAGTGGGCTGTTTTCCAGGGAGCAGAGTTTCACCACTGCGGGCACGAAGGGGGACAGAGCAAAGAGCACACGCAGGGTGCTCAGCAAGTAGCTCCTGTGCTGGGGATCAAACACAGGAGATACACACACAGATGTTCTAAGTCCTAGGAAAAATTGGGAACACAAAGCAACTCGGCGCCAGGAGTGTGCGGCTGGGAGGGCAAGAACCGACTGTAGCTGAACATATAACCTGGGCTCTCTGGCTGTCTCGTCAGCTGCCCAGCATGCTGCTTTTTTGCTCATCACCCAGTATCAAGAAGATCCACTCATTAAAAGCAGAGCCCTGCCCACACGGCTCCTGAATTCCTGGCCACCATCACCTTGCAAACAGCTGTCTGCAGGATGGCATCAAAGCCGCCCTCAGGGGCATCCAGGTTGCCAGAGATGCGCTCTTTCCTGAGCTCCTGGCTGAAGTAGTTGATGTTGCTGGTCAGGCGGATGACATTTTTGAAGGAGAAGGGGGAGTCGGCGTTGTTCCAGGGCTCGCGCAGCCTAGGAGAGAAGGAGAGMGCAGGGTTTTTGCGGGGGGCAGGAGCAAAGGGACGCCTGGGTGCAAGGAGAGGAAGTGTGGGGAGAGCACCCGGGGGTTGGGGAGTCCCTCAAGGGAAGACATGAAGTTGAGTTGGCAAACCATCAGCACTGAGAAGTAGAAGGGATGAGGGCAGAGATAGAGGAGAAGACAAGACATGCAATCTGTCGTGGCAGGGTGGGGAAGGTCTCAAAGCGGAGGAGGACACTGCTGGCATTGGCACGGTGCTACAGCAAGCCCTGAGCACAGGGTGGGGAGGCCAGGGGAGACATTTGCAACAAAGGGAGAGAGATGGATGGAGGCTCTCGCACCGCAGACAGTGAAGATCAGGAAAGCCATGGAGAAAAGAAGGCACCTGCCCTCCCCTCTCTGCTCCCATCCCAGGGACCCATTGGCCTCACTCACTTCTCAGGTCTCATGTCTGTCTGAGGGGATGAGACTTTGTCCACAAATTTGCCGAATCCGATGGTGTAATTGGAGGTCAGGGCTTGCAAGAACTCCGCTGAGAGGAGAGGAAGGGAGGGAGGAGGAGACGTGTGAATAAAGAGATGTCTGTGAGGTCGCTGCTCCGGGGAAAGAAGTCCTTTCCTGGGCATCTTCTCTGCTGGTCAGGTCTTAGATAAGACTCCCAAACTGTCAGCTTTTAAGATCTTTGGGCTTGGGGCTTGTCTTTTTTGGGGTAGAAACCTATACCACCTTTGGTAGCCCCTTTCCAAGACTGGAGCTTCTGCAATAGCATAGCACACACCACACCTTTAGGTTCAAGATGACAAAGCCACTGCACAGATCAACTCTGCAGGGCACCAGCCCCCACACTGGGCTGAAAGGAGAGAGCACACGTGATGATCCCTGCAGGGCCAGGAGAGACATCCCCCCACAAAGCTGCACAAGGCAGCGATAATAAGAAACTCTAATTAAAACAGACACCTCTCACCCCTTTGCCAGTTGCATCCCTTTCTCTGGTGCTGGCAGAGAACTCACCGCCACGGGCAGGAGTGAGCTGCCTGCCTTCATCAGCACAGCTTCTCCCAGCTCTGGTCTCACCTAGGTTTTGGCCCATGCTTTTGAGGTTGTCCAGATCATCAGACATAGAGTAGGAGAAGTCCATGAGGATGTAGAGATCCACAGGGCTCTCCAAGGGCTGGAAGACATCCATGTTGAAGCTCATCTCCTCCCCAGCTCGCAGCCGCATGAACATGCTCTGCGGGGACACCTGGGTCCTCTGCAAGGATGTGTTGATACTGAAATTCTGTGAAGAAAGAGTGATGTGAAGGGGATGGACTCCATCTCCTGCACAGATGCAGTGAGGAGGAGGCAAGGAGCAGGGAGATACGTGGGAAGTGGAAAGGCAGGGATGATCACACTCCCTTCCCTCATGTACAGCCAGGGACCGAGGCAGCCTCCCCTGCGTCCATGCGTGCCAGCTGGGTGCCTCCTCCAGACCTTGGCATTTTGCTTACATCTGTTTTGCCCAAAAAGCCACCCCAGCCCTAAGCGATCAGGGCTGATTGCCAACAGGTTCATCAGTTAGCGAAGGCAGAGCATTGCTTTTGAGTAGACCCTACGTAAACAGAGGCCTGGACTTTGTATTTTTCCTGCTGAAGACTCTAGAGGAGGATGAAGGTCATGAAGGACACTGGGAATGGTGGGACCGCTCAGGAGAAGCCGAGCAAGGGCTGTCTCCCCAGCACCCACCTGCTGGGTCCGCATCTCGCCCCTGGTATATACRATGCTGGCCTCCCCACAGCCGTACCGCAGCAAATTCTCCCGCAAGTCGCAACGAGGCTCTTCAAAGCTCTGCCAAGGGGGCAAGAACAACATTACAACCACAGAAAGCAGCAAATCGTCCATGCAAGTGGGAAAGGCACTTGTCAGGAAGCAGGGTCCTCTGCTGAGACCATTAGTGAGCCTTTGGGAGCAGGAGCGGGACAGAGAGATGGGGACAAGTCTCGCACAGAAGAGCCAATGTCCCCCAGCACCAGGGAAATGCAACCACCAGTGAGTTACTGGGTTGTCTGGGATAAGACTCTCCCTCCATCCCTTGCACACGCTGTTTCAGATCTGGCACACTGGCATTTTCTGATAAACCCCTGTATTCCTGAAAGTTTGCCCCGGACTCCCCTTCCTCCCCATTTGTCCACACCAAAGGAAACCCACGTTTTGGCACTTCCCGTCCAGACCAGCTCTTTGCAGAGAGAAGCTGGAGCCAGAAGCTGACTCTGCTCTCGGGTCCCTCTCTCAGCTTTCACCAGGGGTGGTGGGATCCGTCCGTCAGCAGGGCGGGAAGCGGAGCCCCGGGCTCCCCTGCAAGGTCTCACCTCATCGGTGCAGAAGGAGCAGTCCTTATCCACTCGGATGCACTCGGTGCAGCTCTTCACCCGGGACAGCACACAGCGGTTATCTACCGGGAAAGATCAGGGCATCAGGAATGGAGAAAAACAAGTGAGCTGTGGGAGGGCATGAGAAAGTCTGATCCCATTCCTGGGGCAGTTGGTGGAGGTTTTGCCTGGGTGGTTAGTGGAAGCTGGCTACAAAACAGCAGTGGGGTAGCAAGAGAGGGGCCCCAAATGCTGGGGAGATAGAAAACAGGAGGAAAGGCACAGGACAGATCTCCTAGAGACTTATCCACATGAGGACCAGTGTTTCCAGAGCCCGGGAGGGGTGCGCACAGTCCCCGCAGGGCAGCGCCAAGCAGAGACCGCAGACAGACATACCAGGGCTGCACTCACTTTTGCTCCTTTGGCAGAGGCCGGTGGCACAGAGCAGGGACAGGAGGAGCAGCCCAGCACACGCCCGTGGCAGCACATCCATCCTCTTCCTCCTGAAACACATGGATCGCCACATTGCGCAGAGCCAAGAGGTGGAAACGGTCCCAGAGACGATCGGGGCAGCTCCCGCAGAGCCCCTGCCCAGCCCCGCGGGGTGGGACAGCCCTGCCCGCCCTGATGCCTGGAAGCAATCTCTGATCTCAGCAGAGCAGGGCACAAAAGCAAAACTAAGAGCAGCTCAGGAATGTGCGAAAGGCTCAAAGTCCCCAGCAATGCCAGGGCAGGGCAGCTGCCATGCCACAGCACCCCTGCGCCCCAGAGTCAGAGTGCCCAGCTTGACGGGTCCCCCGGGGCAGTGGGGTCAGTGCAGGCAGCTGGAGCCCAGGCTGCTCCCGGCTGGAGCCCAGCACCGTCTGCACATGTGAGCACTGACAAGGTCAAGACCTTGCTTTTCCTGGTGGTTTAAGGAAAAGAGAGGAGGAAAACAAAGCAACTGTCTACATCTCTCCCCAAAAGCAAAACAGACCCCTCCCTTTGGCTATTTCCTATCACACTAAGAGTTTCCAGGATGGTTGAACCAACAATAAATAGAGGGTGAGGCCTTGGGAAATACCAGACTTGGAGCTTGGGAGCTGTTGAATGAATCTGTGGTCTTGAGAGCCCGGCAGCTCCCCTCTATCCTGTCCAGGGCAGCAGGACCCCTTGCATGGATCCAGAGGCCAAATCCTAAACAGAGTGAACCATTCTCCCTGCACCCACACGTGACTGAGAAAACTCAGTGCCATCCAGAAGTCAGCATTTGGACGTGGTAAACAAAAGAGACAAAGCTGGAACTTGAGCTCTGCAGCTGCTGCGCTGGAGGGTGGCTCTGGCTCCAGCACCACAGCAGGGCAAGTGAGAGCAGTCGAGGCAAAAAAATCTAGTGTAAAGACATCTTCAAAGCATCTCCTTTCTGGAAGATGCAAGTGTGAAATACAAGATGCAAATGAATTGCCTTATAGCTTCTTGCTGTGTAAGCCCTGACTCTAAAATAAATGAAGAGAATGTGAAAACCACTTAAAACAGGGAAGGAAAATGGGAATAGTTGTTGTGTGCAGTGAAGATGTCTGAGCTCCCAGGGGGACATCCAGCACACAGACTGGTCCCTTGGTGATTTAGCTACTAACAGCCGGACCAGGGAAACCCCTGGAAAGACCCGCTCTAATCTCTACAGCGTTGGATCACACTGGATCCTGCATCGGCCACTGAAGCCAATAGAAATACGTTGAACACATGAAGTTGAGCACTCGCAGAAATCATTACAGCACAGGGCTCGAACCAACATAGCATCCACCCCAGGAGACGTCTCCCTCGGTGTTCGCACTTTGTTCTCTATCACGGTTAATGGATACACAGGTAACACACCACAAGACATTGGTATCTCATTTATCTTGTCAGCTGTGCTCAGAGGGATTTATCACACAGTAATTAATCCCCCATAGCTGAAATGTGAGAAATACGGAAACCTCAGGGCAGCATCTCTGTGGGGGACACCCAGGGAAGCTTTGCTGTTCGTCAGGACCTGGTAGTCAATATGCTGTTTTTCTTATGGGGAAAAGGTACCAGTTGACCAAGGAAATCCCTGTATTTTCCTCCCGCGGCCCCTGAGCACAGCTCCCTGCAACACTGACTGTCCCCAGCTCATGCTCTTTGCAGGTTTGGCTTTGGGTAGTCCCCCCGCCCAAGCCCCAGCACTGGCTCTGAGGCCAGCAGTTGTCCTCGTCCCTGGACATGCCCGTGACCTCCTTCAGCAAAAGTCCTCACTCCACCACTTGCTGGCAAACATCGTGTCCCTTGCCACCGAGTTGGACGGGTTTTGAAGCCAGGAAAATCCCTTTTTCCATTGCTCCGCCCCAGCGAGCCATGCCAGCAGCAGCAACCGGCGCTACAGAGATGTGGGGAGATGCCAATTAGAGGTGAGATGAAAGGGTAAGGAAGTCCTTTGAGCCCGTCAAGGGAAAAACCAGTGAAAACATCCCCCAAGCACTTGACAAATCCCATCTCCCATCATGGCAAAGGCCATGAGGAAAGGATTGAGTACAGGGGACCAGATTGCTCAGCTCACACACCCATCTTCCAAGGTAGCCTCAAAGCACAGACCTAATTCATCCTCCTTTAATCACAAGTCAAGAAAGAGTCACCAAGGCCCCCACCCCGGGCCTTGGACACACAAACTGCTGTCATGTCTTTTCAAGAGCTGAGATAACCCAGCTCAATGTTAATGTCCTGTTGCYCTATGAGCTCCTAACCTCCAAGGATTTAGCTGGGCAGTTGCCAGCGGGCAGGGCATTGGTGGCACAGAGCATCACCGCTGCCACTCGGTGCTGCTGGCTGCAGGAACGCAACCCAAAATATTTGTGCAAAAATATGCAAGCGGACATCCCTCGATTTCAAAAGTGTTCGCTGGAAAGGAAAACGCCACTTTCACTTTGGAAAAGCTGCAGGGATTTGGCTGGATTTTCAGGATGACAACAACAAAAAAAAGCTGTTCAGTTGTGCAAAACCAAGGAACAAAGCGAAGCAGCTCCTGGCTGCACACAAATATCCTACCCCATCCCAGACCACCGCTCCAGCATTTCTTCCTGGTCTCCTCCCTCTCCCCCAGCCTTTACCTGCACCTTGGCACAGCCAACAAACCTGCTCCTGAAAGACCCCAGGAACCCCCGAGCTTGGAGAAGCCTGGGCTGGGTACCTCATACCCAAAAAACAGGGGATGGTCCAAAGAAACCACTGGAGCAATGAGGCGGAGGACAGGGTTGGAGCAACAGAGCTTCATCACCCTGTCCCGTCCCCACCCCATCCCCACCCCAGCAGCTCCATGCTGGGAAGGACAAGGCTGAAGCCAGGCATCGCCCCAGGGTGGATGGGGGAGAGGGACCAAGGAGCAGGTTATGATGAGCCACGAGCCCATGGCGGGAGCCTGGTCCCAGCTGCCATGCGGGGGACACCTGGCAGGTCGGGGACATGGGAGTGGGAAAGCGAGGGAGATGCTCGAGCTCCCCGGCGCAGCCTTTCCTCCTTCCAGTGGGCAGTGCCCTTTTTATGGCTGCAGACACCCTGTCCTGCCGAGGGGTGCATTGGGGCCGTGTAGGGGACTGCCCTGGTAGATGGGAGGCATCTGGAGGAGCATCTGCTTGCCCATGTGTGCTGGGGACCACCGTGCTTGCAGCGTGCTGGGGCAGGCAGGCAGTGCTGGTCACCGTGATCAGCCTCAGCACGGGGCTGGGGGTCCCGAGGGAGAGCTAATAGCAATGGAGGCAAAGCAGAAAGGCAGCCAGGTGCCTCCCCCAGGGACCCTGGTCCCAATCCCCGCTGGGCAGCGCAATGACAGCCACGGTGGCTTGTGCAGGCTCAGTTCTCCTCCCAGGGCAGGGCTGTGGGCGCATGGATTGGGACCACAACTCATGCTCTCTCCCTCCCCGGGCTACTCCCTCCCCAGCACACGTGGCGGCGCAGAGCTCCCAGGGACCATGCTCCAAAACTTGGAAAATATCAAGACAGACCTCCAGAAAACTATCAAAAGCTTGACCTGCAAATCAAAGCATCGCTTAAACACGAAATCATGTTTGTCTTTGATGTTGTTTGTCTTCCCCATCCATTTCCCCTCCTTCCCCAGGTGTGCCTCTACAGCCGGGAGGCACCATGCGAGTCACCATGTGTTGTTACCAGCGACAAGGGGCATCTCGGCTCCCAGGTTGAGCTCCAGACCCCAGACATGGCCCTCAGCATCCTCCAGTGAAGGACAAAAGAAGCGGGACCCAGCCCGGGGACCCATGCAGAGCTGCTGGGGTCAGGGAGTGGCCGACACCACCCTGTGCCAGCAAAGGGCCGGTGGCTCTGATACCATCTCCTCCCTCTGCCCCCTGGGCTCGGGCAGGGGGGAACCCCAAGGGGCAGAACCGGCAGGAAGGTCAGGACCCTGCCTGCACGCCAGCGCAGCCCCAGGACCCTCCCGTCCCCCCTGTGCCTCCCCACGTGCTGCTCCCGGCACATTCTCTGCTCCTTTGGCCCCACGAGACACCTTTCCTCTCCCTCCCCTCCACGGGTGCTCCTCATGCCCCTCTTCCCCAACCTAACCCACGCCTATCAGCTCCCTCGCACCAATCCTTCCATCCACCTACTTCCTATTTCCTATGTATTTCAGATCTGCCAGCTCGCAAATATCCCAACATCTGCAGTTCAGCAAAGCCCACGCTGAATCCCCACTCCCCCGTGGCCTTTTCCTCCTAGGACACCCCCTCCCCTCGCTCCCCCCTCGCAGGGGGTTTGCATGCAGTCACCCATTCTGCAAAACAACCTCCATGGGTTCAGCGAGTCGGAGCCACCCCCAGCCCAGCCGACCGTCGGCGCTTTCACCCCAAGAGCTTTCCCTGGGTGCCAGCTCCAAGGCACAACCGCCTTTTCCTCTGGAAGCAGAGCAGACGGGGAGGGAGGACAACCTTTGAAACCTGCAACAAATGGTCCCTGAAGGGCTCGGCTCTGCCTTACCACACTGCAGTACCCCCACCTCCACCCCACGGCCCCCCACCCAAATACCTTCAGAGACAGAAACCACGCCGCACAGCCCTGCAAAGCCCTGCTCAGTCACGAGTGCTGCCCTTCCCAGCTGGCTGAGAGGCACGAGACGGCGTCCGACAGCCAAAACCAGAGGAAAAAGGGGGAACGAGCAGGCAGGGAGCTGAGCCCCCTCGCTCTGTGCCCTGCCTACCTGCTCACGCAAGGAGCCCCGCACCTTATTTCACCCCCCAGTTAATCAACACAGCAAAATTAAAGCAAGCTGGATGCTAAAGAGCACAGATGAATTAATTCCACAAACCTCATTAGCGCTGGGTCTGACTCAGTGTCCAAATCCTCTGCCGCAGCCTGAATAACAGGCACCCACACACCAAGCCAAGAAATTCTTCCGAAGGCAGAGGGGGAACACGCTGCTTCGCTGCCGTGACTTGATTTCCACCCTTGGCCTTTCTTTCTTTCTTTTTCTTTTTTTTTTTTTTCCCCTCCCTCCTCTCTATTTTCTGTCCCTTTTCTCTTTCCGGTTAAACGTCAACTTCCAGTCTGGCGGGGAGGGCAGGCAGCCCGTGCTCCCACATACCTCCCTGCTGATTTCTGTACCCTCCAGTCAAATATCGACTTTGTTCTCGCTCCCCTCGCCGTCCCAGAGCTGCCGCCTCTCCCTCCTGGGGGGCTGGCAGGGAGGAAAGGTGGGAGCTGCAATAAATGAGATCAGATCCCAGGTGAGGACGAGCTTTATCCCAGCTGGGGAGGGAGGAGGGGGTGCCCATGACTCAGGGGTTGGCATTCCTCCCTCGCACACCTGGACAGGCAGGCACAGCCCCCATGCAGCTGCCCTGGACCCTCCCTCCCTCCACACAAGCACCATCCCACAGGGAAAGGGCTGAGAGGGTGGTGGGAAGGCGCCTGCCATGCCGAGGGGTGGAGGGGGCTGTGGGCGACGGGCAGCATTGGCTGCTCGGCTTTGCCCGGGATCTGGGTCAGCTGCCTGCTCAGGGCAGAGCCAAGGGCCC
The DNA here is from genome assembly GCA_035582835.1 of Phoebastria nigripes. Lineage (NCBI taxonomy): Eukaryota > Metazoa > Chordata > Aves > Procellariiformes > Diomedeidae > Phoebastria > Phoebastria nigripes. The sequence continues at coordinate 366,101 of JAYKAV010001011.1, read as the reverse complement.
TCCCCAGCCCCCCTCGCCGGGGGTTTCTCCTCCACATTTCCCACTGGCACGAGTCGGGGGTATCATCCCCAGCTGAAATATGAGGTAAGTTCCTGCCGCAACAACCCGGCTGCCTAGCCCAGCCTTGGTACCTGGCTCACAAAGAGGACGGATCCACACTCACTTTATCCAGGGCATGAGCACGACAGCCCACGCCTCATCTGCAATAGATCCGGCTCACGGGTCCGTGCAATCCCTTGTAGCACCATAAACGTAGCACCCATCCACATCTGCTCCTAATGCATCCTACCATGGTCCGAGGGTACAGGGAGCAGCAATCCCACCTCTGTGTCCAGCCCTTCTGCTGGGCTGGATCCGAAACCCCTTCCCCAGTCAAAGGAACAGTAGAGGAGGATTTGGAGTTCAGGTGAGGGTTTTTTTGTCCCACAGCACTCTTTTGCCCTAGATTCCAGGGTTTGTCACAGCTCAGCCCTGGTGGCACCTTCCATGGTGCAGAGCGTACACATACCAGAGCAGATGCGACGGCGGAGGCTGCATTTTAGGCTCTCCAATAAATCTGCACAAGGAAAACTGCATCCCCTCAGCTTCAACACAAAAAATAGCAACAGCCAGATGAAAAAGAAAGGCATATTTCCTGCCTTTCTTGGAGATTAAAAAGACGAGCAGAGCAATTTTGGCCTCTTCATTATTAATAGAGCATCAGGGTGGCTGCTGATCGACTCCCTAATGATGGTGACCGAGCATTGATTCAAATGAAAGCAAGGAGTGGGATTCCTTTCACTATGAGAAATAGGAAGCTCAAGTAAATATGCGTGAACGGATTAAGCCCCAGGAAAAAGGAGGATGTGCTTGTGCCATTAAAAACTGCAGCAAACGGGAAACAGGCATAGGCRCAGCTGAAGATGGCCCAGGCAGTTTAAGTCCAGTATTTCCTAGTTTCTGAACGCTTGACTCTGCAACCTCAACACTACCCTGGCCCTTTTCAAGATGCCATTTCCTACACTTAAACAAAAATTCTGAAAATTAAGGGGTTTTGTTGTTTGTTTGTTTTTTTTTGGTTTTTTTAACCACAATGGACATTTACTGCAATGTAGTAAATGCTCATGAGGCTCTGATGCTCAAGCTACAGCAGTAGGTGCTGGCAAAGAGCAGAGCATTACTGTTGAGGGGCTGAAGGCAGAGGAACCCGCTCTGCCTCATGGAGCCACAGAGGCAGCAGCTAGAGGAAAGCTGGGCTTCAGCTACCGAGGCCGTAGGGCAGCGTGTGCTGGTGCTCGCAGACGTGTCTGCTCACCTCCCCTGGTCCCCCCTCTGGCCCCGTCCACCTGCAGCGCTCAGCTCTTGTCAGCCCCAGCCTACCTCCCACCGCCACAGTTCTCCCCCCTTGGTGTTGGGGTAAGCAATGCTGCCAGGCACTGGAGTTAAAAAAGGCAATTTGAGCTACAAGCAAGAAACATGTTACTAAAAAAAAAAAAAAAAAAAAAAAAAAAAAAAAAAAAAAAAAAAAAAAGAAAGAAAAGAAAAAAAAAGTATTTTAGTGATGGTTCCCCAACCAGAGCCCTGGAGCCAACTAGAAAAGCTTGGGAGCAGCCAGCTTCCACCACAATCTTCAGTGTCCTTGGTTTCTGGATGTCCTCCTTTCTCCACCTGAGATGGAGGATGTTTATATGTTGCCTCCTATAAAGTATGTCTGGTCTCACCTACAGACATACTGACACCTCACAGCCCCAGGGCCACCTGACACTATCTCCCTCCCCTTTGTCCCAGCAGCCTGGAGGAACAAGGACCAGGACCAGCTCCGCTCAGCACCTCCAGCTGCGAGAATGAGCCCATTTACTCAATATGGGTGCTGCCAGAAGAGCCAGATGTGTTCATTTTCCACCTTTCTTTGAAAAGTGTCCCCCCCAAATCCCTAACAGATCTCTGAGCAAACGGAGCATGAATTTTCCCAGAGTTTGTAACTGGGCTGCATTTAGAGAGACATTTGCAGGGCTGATAAAAGGCACTTTTCTGATGTCAAGACAATTCCACCACCAAACTTTAAGGCACCAAAGCAGAGAGGAATTATAAATTCTCAGTAAACAGTCATAAGAATTTAACAGGTTTTCACTTCATCTTGTCTTAATAATTTTTTGTTTGTTTGTTTGTTTTTTTGTTTTTTTTTTTTGTTTGTTTCATGGGTTGCCTTTCAGGCAACTTCTCCAAAATACTTCCACCAGAGAAGAAGAATACCTGGTGAGCTCAAGCTTTTGCCATTGTTCAATACCTCACACTCACTGCCTGCTGCATCAGGCTTTTGCAGCACAAATCTGCTGTTTTAAATAACTGAGAACAGATCCCTTCAGAGAGGAGGGATCAGCAGATTTGGCTGCAGATGGCTCCACCAAAGCTCACAACTGCATACATGGTGGACCTCACATTTATAAATCAGTGATTTTCTGCTGTGGCAATGTAGCCTAAAAATTTTTGCCCTAGTAGTGAAAACAAGTCATTTTTATAGCTCACACTAAATTATTGCGCTCTCTGCTGAGACTAACAGTCCGAGTGCCAATTACTGATAATTACAAGTGGGTTTAGGGTTAATTCTTTTCTTCTTTTTTAATGCCACGCCAGCTCATACAGAACCTTTCTTCTTTCTGTTCTGCCACCACAGTGCACCCAGAGATGGCTCTGGGGCTTTTTCTAGGTCTCTGTTGAACAGTTACAGCCAAGATCCTGCTGGAGCACATTCATTCCCTTTCTGAATTCTGTAACAACACACATTGCTAAAAGAAAAATAAATACTTGATACCATAGATGCCCTGTACACAGTATTAGCAATATCCTGCTATCTGGCGTAAATTTAAGGAATGCTTAATAATGTATTATTAATGTACATTAATGTGCACATAATTTATTGCACTACATTATGCTTAATATAATTACCCAGGTAATTAAAAGTGCAGGATGAAATCCTCCCATGTTCTCTTCCTCAGCCTTTCCCCTAAGATAGCATTAACTACACGTGTCCATTGTTTTGCAATGGATGTTCTGTGTCATAAACATATACCTAAAAGAAAATCTCTTTGCTGAATGTCACTGATGCCCATTTGCCCCCGGGATGGACCGGCAGCAAGACGTAAGTGGGCCACCAAAACAACACAAGAGGAAAATGTTAGTAAAGGATCCAGGATAAAACTTCAGCCTACCACAATCCTAACATCCACCCAGAGAAAACAGGACCTTCCAGGGTTACATTAGCATCTTACCCAGCTGCCAAAGGGCTGAAAACACACTGATGTTATGTTTGAAAGATTTAGCAAGATAGCCCACTTTTCCTCCTGGTTTGTGTTGGCTAGCCCCATACAAGACATTCAATAGTGTGGGCGAGAGTCTTGTGAGGAGCCAGCCAACACAAACTGGGAGAGAAGGCAGACTGTCACCTTTTGTCGTGGTCTCCAGGCACTACAAGAGGCTACGCAAAGAGGACAGAGGTTGAAAGTACCAGCAACTTCACCTTTTATTGCTGCACCAAAAGGCAGGCTTGTTTTCTTCCTAATGCTGGATCATACAAACATGGTAGAGGACAGACAGACAGACGCCTTCTACGTGAAAAGGCAAAACCTTTTCTTGTGAAATCCTGGTGCTTTGCTGTTTATTGGCAACCAAAAGCATGAGCCCAGCCCCAGCCGAAGACAAGTTTCAAGTAAACAAAGACTAAATATTGGAAGTCATCGGTGTCCATGGTTTTCGCTTAGAACAAAGGAAGGAAGTTTGAATATAAACAGTCAGAGGAACAGCAGCGCATGGCAAGGCTCAGAGATGGAAAAGTGGTCTGTAAGAGAGAGGCATGAATACGCTGGAGTAAACGCTCCCCAAAAGGAAGAGGAGACTTTGGTGGCACCTCACAGCCCCTTTGTGGGTCTTGTACCTCAACAGCCACTTACTTATTTTAAAGTTTGACAGTCTTAGCCCTGCTGAAAAGCATCTCTCTTTCTCCGGAGGTAACAACTGTGGGCTTTCCTGGGTTCGTACATTTAACAGGAGCAAGTAGCCCATACCCTTTGATAACTTTCTGGGCACATTGCAAAGACCATCTGTCTGAGGGGCTTTGCAGAAAGCTACAGCTTCTTCTCCCCTGTGATGAAGGAGAGCTGGAAAGGAGCTCATGCAGGTGTCAGTTGGCCAGATGCCGGCTGAAGCAATCACCTCCACGCTGCTAGAGCCGGCTGTGTCATCGGCAAAGCCTTGGCATGGCCCAAAGCTTTGGCAAGGAAGACTTTTTCTTTTATTTAAGTCTCAGTAAATAACTCGCATAAAACAGATAGTACAGCAGCAATCCAACTAAAACATAGCTTCAGGTGCTCACATTTTACGGTTTGAGGTGGGGCTGGCAAGGGCTGCCCCTCCCCACCTGCTCTTTCAGTTAGGCAGCACCCAGTGAGACATAAAATAAAAAGTAAATCCTGAACACACAAAATCCCTTCCCACAACAGCATCAAAGGAGGACAGATCTCTAAATCACAACAAGCAAATAGGAAAGAAAATCAACACCTCAGGGCATGGAGGTGGGAGAGGAGACTTCAGAAGGGAGGGCTAGAGCAGAACCAACTCTGCCAAGGATGACTTCATTACAGCAGCTCTCCTCCCTCCACTGAGCAGCCTGGCATGGTAGAGACACACACTTGAACATGGAGTTTCAGCTAAGACAAACCTACTCAAGCTAGGAGACACCCATGCTTAAAAAGCTGGTAAGCAGAGAAGCCCCATGGTTTTCAAGGAGCATCAGCCTGTAATCCTCAGACTAAGGAACAATGAAAATGGGACCGGTTTTACTCTYCTTGGTACAGTTAGTCTCCCCTTGGGAGTAGAGGTAAGAATTAATATCTACGGCTTTTAGGAGTCAGAAGTGCAGCCTGAGCAATCACTATTGCAGCAGCAGCATAAAGAACCTTTTAGCCGTGTAAGCTGTGAGTTGGCATTAGTGCAGCTCAGACACAGCTTGCAGTTCTTAGGGGCTATTTAAAACACAGGCACTTAAACACTCAGCAGGTCCCTCCAGCCCTCCTGCGCTCAGCAGCCGTCACACAGCCCTGGTATGATCACAGCCATACAGATTTCTAACAAACTAGTCAAACCTCCTGTTTGAGGGCTTCAGGCCGTGGCTTCATGGGCCAGGAAAGGATCCTTTTCCCTCAGGACATTGCTCTTGCACGCCTGAAGCTCCCTCCACCTTTCTCTGGTGCGCTGACTGACCACAGCCAAGTGCAAGCCACCAACCTGTACAATCACGTTATCAGAGGTAGGAAAGAGGCTTTTTCCTAGAACTGTAGTTTCCAACCTGTGTATCCGTCTATTACTTCCGATAGCAACACACAAGATAAACAAGAGCAGTGAGCTATTGTACTGGCTGCAAGTTTGTTATACAGTGGTTGGCATCTCCACTCCAGCTTTTTGGAAAGGAGAGAGAGAAATAAAAAACAAATCATGCATGTTTCAAGTTGCTTTCTCCACTGCAGATAGCAAACAGTCAGTCATGAGAGCTCAGGAGTTAGCTGCCAGAGAGCAGCCCAGTTCAGCCAGGTCTCTTGCAGAAGCCCATTACTGCAGGAGCTTGAAAACTGCTGCTCCAGGTGCCTCACAGCCATCTCTGCTCGGCACGCTTCAGCAGAGCTAGTTTTAGGAAGTTTTCTCCTTATCCTTCTATGTACCATCATCAAGCCCTGCTGATCAGCATTTTCCTATCGCTCCAGAGTTGCTGGACATTGTCGCTCTGTGCCGCCACAGCAAGGCAGGAGCTAAACGAGCAGTGTTTCTTAGCTCTGGTCTTAAAGTCTGCAAAGAAATCCAGAGGTTTGGAATGAGTATGGATACTGCAGAGCAAGAAGGAAGAGGGCGCATAGAAGAGGAAGGGGTGGGGTGCCAGGATGAGTGATACGAATAAGATACTTGCATTTAAACAATGTTCAGCAGCTTCTGTAGTTAAATGATTCATCCCCAAGAACTTCAGCAGTTTCCCTGTGTCAGGTGCTTAACTGGTAAGATCGGTTAAATTAATGTAGTCTCATCAGACTCCCCCACTTTGTGCTTACCACCAGTTACAATTATAGACAGGACAGAGGAAGGGGATGCACAAGACTGGCTGGTACCTCTGGCACTAGGCTGCATTTCTGTGTACTGGCACACATCTCAATGAGATATTTAATCTCACTCAGCTTCAGACTTGCTCACAGCACACATATTAAGGATACTCATTAGAGGAATGTTAGTTGTTCTAGAAGCCCAGACACACCTCCCACCCCTATTCACAAGAGTAGACAATTACAGCGATCCTTCTGGTGCCCAAAGTTTGTCATGAATCTATAGTCTGAGAGAAATTGCAGCAGCTGGTGCCCGCTTTGCTGCAGTTTTACTGTTGTACCTTTATCCACATGTTGTTCAACAGGACTTTAACATAGGTATTTATACCATATGAGTTTTAAACAGGCTGGAATTGTACAAGGCATTCTAGACAAGAGAGTCACCTTACGGAGCTGCAAAGCTACCTAATGGCTTGTATTTCCCACTGCAAGTACATCCTTGGCCTTTAAAGGAAACCCCTGAAAACTCTGTTCCTCAAGGCAAGGAAACAAACACCTCAAATAGTTGAGGTGAAATGTGTCATCCTCTGCAGAGTACGTAACAGTCCCAAAACAGAAGATACCCCTCAGCCAAGGAAGCTGTTACCATCTTCATAGGATGAGGATGGAGTTAAGGCTTGCAGGAATCAAGTCAGAAGCCCAATGCAGAGTAATTTAACAGAAGAGATGTTTCCATCTTGCTGTTTTCATGCCTTTCAATATTTCATTGTTTTTAAAAAAGAGCAATTCCACCATCTCCCCAATTTCACACGCTACAGTCTCATCAGTCTCCTGGTTTCTCCCCCATGAGCATTCCTGGATACACAGATGATTTTTTTAAAGCTAAAATGACTGTCAAGACAAAGTGTTTAACATGTTTTAAAATTATTTAAAAGCAGGAAACCAACCTCTTATTTCTTCCTTAAATGCATAATGCATCTCCATAAATGCAAAGCCTGGATCAGGAGTGACATAAGGTATATAAAAACCTGAAAAAGCAACACTGAATTCTAAGAAATTTACACTTTTGTTGATCTAGCAACCTTCCCTCCTATCACTGCTTATGCACTAGAAAAACAGGCTCTGGGTAGAAATTTAACTTAAAACAATGGGAAACAGAAAAATTACTGAACCTGAAAAATCATGATCTAAGAATTAAAGACCATTTAAATAATCCAGAGTGACCACTGCAAAGAAGAAAGTCCAGGTTAGCAGCTGTTTCTCTACAGAAATGGAACCATTCGAGTTATTTATCCCATCTACCTCAAAACAATGATCAAACCACTTCATCTGCTGTTGAGCTCCTTTTTAGGAGACTGGCCTCTATAGATGAAGGTTTTATGAAAGACCCAGGTGCTAGTACTAGAAAGCAACTTTTGAAGAAGTTTAAGATGCAAGATAAGGTTTGAAAAAAAATAGTGTGAACAGCTGAATTACCAACTGTTTCAGAACATCCTCTACAACAAAAGTATCTCCAATCAAAATCAGTTTAATGCCTCAATTTATTCCCCCCCAAACCCCCAGAGTTTGAGATCTTAAAAAAATCCGTAACGTGAAAAAACCTTCATGTCACCCCCACCCTCATGGAATTATTACATACTCACCTAATGGTATCTGTAACCCAAAGCACAACAAATGGATACTGATTCTCCCTCACCAAGATGAGAAATGCAGACACATGAATTACACCAGGGGTTTTTTTAAAGACTTTTCCATTTTTATAATAATTTTTTGCTACACAGGTAAGACTTATACAATAAAATTTTCAACTGAAAATACTTTTTCACAACAGTGGAGCAAGCAGCAACTGCCATGTGTGCATTTCACAGTACATCATTATCTAGTACAAAGATGGACAATATCACAATCAAGATCAGACACTCTCCTCTGCTTATCTGCTGTCCAATCTCATTCCATGGCAATGGAAGAGTTATCTTTGCAAATGAGTTCACAAATCAAACCTCTACAGCTTATGGCATCTGCATAGAAATCTCCATCCCTGCAAGACAGTAATGAGACTATTTCAGCAGTTTCCTCAATAGTTCAACTATTTAACACGTGGTCACTAAGATCTACACAGATATGCACACAGGTACAGATGTCAGTACTATAACAAAGAATGAGTCTACATTCATAGATGTAGATCACTTCAAGTCTCTGCTGCACATTTGAAGATGGACACTGACCAATTGTCTCTGCTTTAATTCCCTTGGAACTGAGTTAGCATATGTGAGGGAGGTACATATCACAAGCTGCTAGCAGCCTTTGAGCGTGACCTGGAATACACAAGGGTAATACTGATATTCCTTCACTACTTGCCTTTTTTTTTTTTCACCCCCCTAAACCAGACTTGCAAGTAGGAAAGAAGAACCTAACACAGTAATTTAATAAGCTAACTTTTACAAGCTGACTCCAGATACCACCTTCCTCCAGCACAGCACACGCAGACTGGTTCTTCCCACAGCAAGAAAAGACAGAGGCATTTTCGGCAGAGGTCCATTCCTGTGGGCACACAGCTGGCATGCCTGCTCCTGCCCCCATTCTTTCAAAAGGGAACCGTGGTCTGTTTCAAAGAATCTTGTCATCTTTTACCAAAGGCGAAAGCTACCCCTCCCTTCTGAGAACAATGGCTTCAATGACAATTAAGTCCAAAAATCCAGGCCCAGCACACCAGTCACTGCTTTGCCTTTTTCACAATGGTGCCAACAGCTGATATGACTGTGGTTTTGGATCCACTTGCGCTGGTTGTCACTGTGACAACGCCTGGCAGTGTTGCAGTAGTGGTGAGGATGGTGGGCTGAGCTATTGTCGTTACAGGGATGGCCGAGTCCCACTTGCTCTTCCTCTTCTGGGCATCTATGAATTTGATTAGATCAAGCAAACAAGGATTAGCATTATGTTAAAGGTCACCAATCCCTTCATAACACCCTGTCTTGTCAACTGTTAATATACCACTGCTTGACTAGACAACTTTCCCTCACGTTAATTTCAGCATACACTGGTAGTAAATGTTGAGGAGGAAAGACAACTTTATACCTCAAGAGTCAAAGTAAAACTCTACACCTGAACTCCAGCCAAATGGGAGACAGGTTCACTCCCTGCCCCAAAGCATATTTAATTTTAACAGAACACACGGATCTCGGTTGTTCAGGTATGGGCACAGGACATACTCATCAGCCTCCAGTGTTTTTTCTCCCTTCCTCCCAGTTTAAAAGGCAGGCTGTAGGCAGGAGAATGATTTTCAGTCTTTCCGAATCTCTTGAGATGTATCAGTCCCAAGAACACTCTACAACCATAGACATAAGCAGGTTTCTTGACCCACTAATAAATCTCTTCACTATCCCACCTGTCCCTAGTCTTTCATTCCAGAAGGACAGCCATGGGATATAGGGACTAGAGGAAAGCTAGTCCGTCAACCCTTAGAAGAAACACGTTCTTGCATTATATACACAATCAAGAAGCCTTCAGGGTTTCCAGGAAGCGCTAATCCCAGCATTACTGCAGCTTAATAGGTACAATCACAACTGTTCTTTACCTCCCACAGTGGTACTGGCTGTTGTGGTGGTTGTAGAGGCGGCGCTTGTTGTTGTACCCTTTTTAGTGCCAGTCACAAATTCAATCTGGGAAGGGACAGACGCATAGGAGAAAGGGGAGAAGATAAAAATGAAGTGTTAATATACATAGTCTTTTCTTAACCCACATCGCCTCTCTACGTTTTTAAAGAACAGCTTTAGTGTCATGTGAGACATTGGCCTCCAAGCTGACTGTCACGCAGGAAGAAAGATGTAGACCTCAGGCCAAAGCGTACTGAAGTCATGATCATTAAGGATTCCTGCAACCCAGCTCTTAAGTCAGATACGATAAAAATGTGTTTGTTAACTGGTATAAGCATAGGAATCTGATACAGCTCAGAAAGGACAGATCCAGATTAAAGAATGTATTTATACAGTTAGAAGTTCTTGTTCTTTTTCCTTTAAGAAACACGCAAGACAAGTCCCTACCTGCACAATTTACTGTGACTGCATCATAGCAGGAAACCTAGCAACAAGAGCTACAACAGCATGCAGTCTCTTATTTTCAAAACTGCAGATATGGGGAAGGACGTAATCAGATACCTGGGTTACTGTGCACAAAACAAAACAAGTAGCAAGACACAGCACGCACTGCAAGAAAAAAAATACCTCCACATACCAAATATGGAAGGAGCCTTCTGCAAGGTGAGATGGCAATCTCTAACATTAGACAGTTTTCTAATGCCAGCCACTAGCTTAAAAACAACACCACTGAAGGACAGGAATAAAATCTTCCAAAGCCTGTCTGTGTTCTTTTTGGGGAGTACATAAGAACGTACATTTTGCGACAAGCCCAGTTAAAGTTAAAATAGGCCCAACATTTCTGGAAATTAGATGCACGAAGGTAATATCAAGGAGAACAGAAAGCAGATATTGTCTCACAATGAGATATGGTGAGGAAATTAAGCCATAACTAGGCTATGCCACCAGGCAAAGTGTCATAGATTAAGAAAAAAAGCTGTTCTTTATGCATTATCTTGCCTGTATCTGGCTTACTGAATACCATTTTAAGAGCTCTGCTTCAAAAATACTGACAAAACAGAAGGAAATCCAGTTGAATAAACAACCTAGAGAAATGGACCTATAAGGAAGGGCAAACAACTTGATCTGTGCAGCTTGGAAAAAGACATGCAAGAAGAAAGGACAGAACCAGGGAAAAACAAACAGTATTAGCACAGAGCATAGTTCATAAGAAACAGCAAAGCAACAAAATGAAATTCAGCAGGGAAACAAACAAAACCCCTGCATCTTGGTCTCTTTTGGTTTTGAATAGCTACCTTTGTGCGTTCCTTCTTGGCCTTCTCCAATTTGTCCATTTCTATCTTCTGGGCTTTAGCTGAGAAAGATCAGAGTTACAAGAAGCACTAGGAACAGTAAAAATCCATAGTTCTCTCTCACTCACACACTTCCCATCATAAACAATCAAAAACTTCAAATTGTGTACAGAAAATTAAACGGCTGTGAAACTAACTACTGCTTTTTAATCAAAGCATTACTGCACTAAATTAATGATTTAAGAGATGAAAACATTGAAGAACCAATTTAAATGAAAAGGCTTTCCAGACTGATGAAGCATCATTAACATTCAGGCACATCCAACCAGAATGAAGTAGTTAAAGAGCAGCATGTGATGACTTCTCATTTATAAAGCAAGTGAAGACTCTAGTGCAGTTAATTAACTAGAAAACACAAACAGCTAAGTTAGAACAAAAGAAGCCTTCCTGGAATTACCTAGTGCCTCATAATATGAATCCTCTGACCAGCCATGAGGATCAAACATGTCCTAAAGCAGAAAAAATAAGTCAGATTAGGGCTATTTCCACATATACACAAAACCCAGTTCAAAAATGTTTTATGTATTTCTGTTCCCTGATGATACTCATTACTGATTTCTTCTTGTATTCCAGTGACACAAAGATCACATTAGACCTTCTTTTATAGGACCACGTTCTGTTGTGAATGAAGAAACAGCTTTGAAGCCAAAAGGACACTAGGATAAGACATGCATTTTTCTGCTGCTCAGCTTCTATCCCTCCTAGGAGTTTCACATGTATCTATCTACACACTTCAGCAGTTTTTGTTCAGAATCATTATAGCGAAGTTGGAGGCACTGAGGCTCAGTACCACATAAAAATGTTCACTTCAATGCAGAAGATCAGACTAAAGTTCCCTTAAAGAACCTCTAAACAAGCAGGTTCAAGAAAGCCTGAGGTAAGAGCTCACACCCCTATATTACCTTTTACCCGCTCCCTTGCCAGTCACAAGTATTGCACCTCACCTTTGGATAATTGGTACCGAGTTCATCAATTGAACAAAACTGGATCAGCTTTTCATAGATGCTGCAAACAAAAGACAAGAGTTCAGAACAGAGCYAGTAAGCTAGAACGGAAGCATTTCAGATTTGTTAGTAGAAAGAGGCTGTCACCTCTTCACACTGCAAGAGTAAAATCAGAACTTGGGAAGCTACACTTGCTATGATGGATGTGGCACGCCATTAACCACATTATTTTCCACTTCCCCCAAATGAATTTCCCAGCTCCCAGAACAGACACATCTTCTAAAATACTTCATCCAAAGCCTGTATATTTAAAATCTAACCAACACACCAACTCTGGTTGTTGCCTCACAGAACACAAAGAAGAGTTTTACTGTTTCAGTTACAAAAATGAGAAACACATAATTTGATTGTAAGCAGTAGTACTTCTTGCTCAGGATCCTGTTTCTGCTACACTCCAACAAAGAGGAAAATTCTTGGAATTTGCTGTGTGGTGCTTTGGTCACACAGGAAAAGATGGTGGCTCACCTGGGGTTGCGGAACTCCTTCTTCCTCTGAATGATGTAGTTCATATCCATGCCCTCTTTTATTTTCCTCTCATATAGCTTTTGAATTTTATCCTAAGGGAGAAAGATTACAGGGTGAGCCAGTACGAAGAGTACACCAGCTGACTATCAAAAGTGTACATGTGGAAACAAGCCAACTGAACCAGTGACCTCCTTGCGTGGAGCAAGGATTCCACCTCTCCCCTAAGGCCAGGCAGGCTGATTAGTAGAGACAGTCCCTCCTTTAAGGTCTGCAAGTATCTTCATGAACTGTCTGGATGGGTAAGGGAACTGATCTTTGCACTTTCTGAAGGCTTCAGTGATTAAAGATTTGCATTTGAGGCAGTAGTGCACACTTCTTCCTCTCAGTCTGTTGATTCCCTTTATAGCAATGACTGTAGAGAAGTAGAAGACAGCTCCAAGAGGGACAGGTGAAATCCACAACGGTTCTCCCACAACTTACAGTGACCATCACACCCACCTCCAGACTCAGTCGTGCATGTGAAAAACAGCTGCTGGGCTACACTGTGCAGAAGTCAAGGCTCATGGCTATGCCTGGGTAACAGATGAGGAGAGCCAAGTTCTGCTGGAGAACTAAAACCAATGTGATCATTAGGTACTGCTGGTGGTGTCTACTGGCAGCCAAACACTCTTAGCAACAATGCACCTGTAAATCCCTGCTTTGGCACAAGTGACCAGTTAGATGGAACCAGCTTCTCTTTGCAGATCACTCACATAGTTATGAAGTCTACAGATATCTTACTGAAGCCACAAGCCCCTGCAAAAGGCAACTTAACTGACTCAGGTTGGAAATGTCAAGCAGTCTACTCTCCAAAAGGACTCAAAGATTTAAAAAGAAACATGATTTTTTTCTTCCTCAGCAAGGCAGTGAAAGACCTTAAAAGTATTTTTACTCTGGTGATGCTGAAGGGATAGCAAAACGAGAAACTTTCAGATGGAACATACMCTTAAGTGGTACTACTAGGAGAATATTCTCAGTAATTTCCTTAATCTTTTCTTTTTGAGACAAATTTTTCATGTACAAGAGGCATATAAAATAAGACCAGAGGCTAGGCCTTCAGTCTTTCAGGATGGGAGAGTTGAGTCAATTTTCCTTTGTTGCTTCTGGATAAGTCACTTCATGTCTCCCTCCGTATAGACAGTCAACTCGAATACAGAACTGACTATTGTCTAAGGGTTTGCTGACTCCTTAATAAAAGAGGATTGTTAAGAGCTGATATGAAACTCCTATTTCATCAACTTTGAAAAAAGCTTTATAGGATAAATTTTCATCAGATCCTCACAAAATTAGCAAGAAGAAATTGCGCAATCTCCACATCCAGCGCACACATCGTGAAGTTTGAAGGAACAACTGCAAAAAGGTGAATAGAAATGATTGAACAGGTGTTCCCTTTTGTCCCCTCCCCGCAGAGGTTGCACTATGGTTCACAAAGTCCACAGATGAGGAACTACTCAGTCAACTTTATAATAAGAAATACTCCCTTTGGCAGAGTTCAAGACACAGTTTATTAGAGGAAGAATCTGACAAAAGGAAAGAGCAAATCAACAGTGAAAAGCCTAGAACATTTTGCATCTCTAAAGAACAATCCCATCTCCTTGCTCAAAGTGCTCTAAGATGTGGTTTGACCTGCTAACAGAGGACAAGTTCTCCTTTGATTTAACATAGTATACTGCTGTCAAAGGGGAAGAAAATCTGCTTTATTCTGTCTTCTCTCTCAAGCTCTGTGCATTCCTCAGATCTAACACACTCTAATTCATTGATGTCAGAACAGTAAAATCCTCCTACAGCACAAGAGGAGGAATGGGTGTGCCCAGGTACACTGTGCAGAGAAGAAAGCGTGATCTGGATGGTGAGTCATTCTGAATCACCATTGCACATTAGTAGCTTACTTTATAGAGCATTCCAGAAGTGATTCTTTACTTTTATTTCTACTGGGCAGATAACTGCAGTTAAAACTCAAATGGGTGGTAGGAAAACAGCAGCCCCTGCTCTTTCATTTGCCCTCCATCAGGAGGGGGGAAAACAGAGCAGGAGGTTATTGCAAAGTTGGTTACTGCAATTATTTGGGTGTGCACCAGAGAAAACATGCATTTGTTTCCTTTTGCTGCCTCTAAGTTACTAGCCTTCCCTCTAAATGTTTATCATCTAGAGATATGTAGGTGGAAAAGGAATCCAGTCAATGCTGCCTCAACTATTCCAGTTAGGGGATTCTCAGGCCTGTATAGAAAAACAATGATTTGTTCTTTCCTACAGAGCTGAATTTGCTGAGGTAAGAGGATAGCAGCCTTCACAGTAAACATTGCTTCTGCGTCACTGGTGGGATCAAGAGCCATTTTAAAGCATAAGTGACCCACAGAGACTGGAAAACAGCTTTAAGCTACTTTGAGATTCCTAAACTAGAATTGCTGTAAAGTCTAAAGCATTAACACAGTGCATTCGTAAACTCAGGGTGGTAAAAAGCCAGCTTTAATGCTGGATTTTTGACTTGTGCAAAAATACTGAGCAGAGTTCCCAAATATCCTCCCTCCCTACTGAATTGCAAGCCTTTTACAAAAATAAAGTGGACTTAAACCAACCTGCAAGTGGTTAGAACATCTGCCAGGAGGCTCAGGAGGGATTTTGATCTCATCTGGAGACATGTTCCGCACTCTCTCTGAAAAAGAAGCTGTAGAGAGCAAACTGGGCATGAGTTCTGGCAATACTGAAGGGAACTTAAGCCATGCAAGTCATTAAACTTGTTTTATGTCCTTGCTAGTGCTACTCTATCATTGAGAACCAATGAGTAAAGGTAACAGGCGAATGCTGTCAACTGGTACTCGTGGTGTTTTCAAAGTGCTGAGCAAGAAGGAACTAACCTAAAGGTTAGATCATTAGAAGAGGGATGCGATGCTTGCTTTATTGATATCTACCTTATACTGTGGCTCTGTGTCACACCCATGCTTAAAGCTTTATTTTCAGGGGTYTCTTCACCCCAGAATGGAAATGTGAAAAGCTAAGCTACTTCCCACTCCAGCTGCAACTGTTGGTAAGATCCTCAAAGGCAAAGGATCTTCCGAGGAACAAAGGTTGGCTTGTGGAATGTATCTCTAAACCCCTGCACTGTGCACCATACACTGAGCCCTCCACTACTCCTGGTCTTCCATACGCACTTTAAAGTCCTGAACAGCTCAGATAACCTGGAGTCTCTGACAAAACGTGTGCCAAGGTACTCTCAGAGAGAGAATCAGACTGTATGTGGAGGATCACAGGATCAATCTAAAGCAGCCCAGCTCATTGCCATTTTTGGGGAGGTAGTCACTTTGGATCCTATTTATTTCAAGGCCTACCTACATGAACCAAAGTGGTTCAAGAGGGCAACAACCCTCCCCAAGGCTGTCAGGAGTTAACCACAAGAAATTACATTTCATCCTTAAGTTAACGTTTCCTTAACAGGCACTTTGATCTTTGCTTACAGAGTCAGGCTATTGCTAGAAAGAACAACTCGTTCTGCAGGACTGAGAACAGACCAGTACAGATTGCCAGATTTCTATAGCTGTTTGTGTTGGGATATACTATTAGAGTACCTGATTGCCATGTAAAGATTAGTTTACAGAGTTATCAGCAAAAGAAACTGCCATGTTTCCCCCTATTGCTTGCTACTTTCCCACTATTGTGGGAAATCCAGACAGTTTTCTAGCCAAGTCTTGGAGCAGAGATTTGTGCCACATTTAAGCAGCTGGGATTGTTTGCAACCATAATTTGTACAGGGAACACATCCCAGAGTTGTAGTCTGTAGTGGATAAAAGAGACCTGACACCAGCACAGAAGTCATATCAACCAAGCCATTCACATTTGCAGCTCCTCAATTATACATTCCTCAGTAAAAGCTGCCTGAACTGCAGTTCCAGCACACTTAAGTTCAACTCCTTTGACTAAAGCCCAGAAGGGCCCAAAGGACAGACACCAGCGTTTGAGCACAACGTACTCTCCTGCCTTCCAGCACAGAGCGTCAGATAGCTGAGGTTACAAATAATCAACACTACACATGTTCAGTGCTACTACAGTTTCTATTTCTTTTGTAAAAATGTAAAGCACTAAGGACAATATCCTTTYGAGATGGAAAGCTAGCAGGCGACCACAGATTCTATTTGATCAAGATGTTGCTGAGGGTTAAATTCTTCAGCAGTTGCTAGTAATGAACAAAAAGCGTCCTTCGGCATTTACTAAGAGGGTGCCTCTATGGAGGAAGGAGAGCTTGCCAGAGCCCCTACAAAAAAGCAGGCAAACTGGAGCTCCCTGACAACAAGGCAGACATTTGTTATAGGTTACAGCTGCTGGTGGGATAGGGAAACCTCTAGTTTAATTAGAGTTTCAGGAACCCAGAGAGACAGTAGCAAATAGACAGAAGTGTGCATAATAGACAGCACACTGGGCTTTCCAGAAAAGGTGAAAGCTGCTTAATGGCTTAAGAGATTCACAGCATCAGCAGAAACATTGAAAAAGAAAAAAGGCCACCAAATCCAGACTTCATAAGGCAAAGAAAGGACCTTAAAAAAAAAAAWAATAAAAAAAAAATTCAAGCCTAGCTCCAGACTAGACATCCCATAGGCTCCTTATCTTTGCAGATGACCAGAAGAGCCACAGAGAAACAAAACATTTATGGGAAGGGGAACTGTGGGCTCATATAAACTCAGGAACTCTGTCTAGCCAGCAAAGAAGTCACAAAGTCATAAGAGTATGTTCAGCAATCAATTCAAAGCTCCCTTGAAAGAGAAATACCATTGAGGCAGAAGAGCTCCCAATGAGACAATATATTTTGACACATGACTTTTCAGGTTTTGGTGCTCATTTGCTCTTTTGTTTGAGCCATGTGAAAACAATCATTTATCACCATTATACTGATGGGGGAAGGCATCTCTTAATGGCTTACAAGGAACCGGAACTAAGACATCTTTGTCTACTGCAATCCTGCCGTAGCTGTACGCAGCTGAAGACTGAGTCAGCAGCAAAGCTATGTGCACCTCACAAACTGAGCACAAACATTCATCATTACTCAGTTATTTCATCACATTGCAGCCAGACTGAGACGCCACATCATTAGGAAGAAAAGGATGAGTTTAACCCCTTCAGGCTTATTTACAGTAAGGAAGTGCAAATTATCCATGCCCTCAAGCAGTCCTCAAACTTCCTGCCCAAACAGATAGCAGAATGGCCAATTCCACAGCCTCTGCGCACCAGCTTTTTCCCTAGAAGAAGGGGCAGCTGGGACTATTATTCAAAATAATCCTGGAACTTGCATATATGGCCACAGGCTCCTGTATAAAGGATTTTGTGTTTTCAAAGTCCCAAGCACAGCTTTCTGCTGTCTATACAGTGGTAAATGCAGATGGACAGCTAACAACAAGGTGTGTCCTCACAGGATACATCCAACTGCTTTGCGCATCCTGTTACTTCTGCCAAGATCAAAGTTTTACTTTTACACGAGTCATAGGTAGTGACACTGGCTGCAGTCTCTAATTGGGCCTGTGATTTGCTGGCTCACAGCCTAGAGGATCTCCATGTGGAGACCTCAGGAAGTTGGCTGTTGACACAATTAATCACTACGGGCACACCCAAATTCTGGCTCAGGCTAAGTAAATATCTTCCCCTAATGAGATTCACAGTCCAGATAAAGAACTAAGGCCATAAAGTAGATCCCATGACTCAAATGGGGGTTCAAGAAAGTAGGAGCCAACACACTGCCAGGTCTGCATCTCAAAGCATCCTGCTGCTGAAGGATACTGCTACTGGTACTTAGTCCGTACATTCTCCTTCCACAAGCTGACCTAAAAGTTAAAAATTCATCAGCACAAGCAATAGGTGCTTGTAGCTTTTTGTGCAGCCAGCACATGCACTATGACAAGGCAGAGACGTTCAGCTGCTCCCGGGCTCTGCATAGCAGGCCAAAGCACAGCCAACTATTAGGGTGTACCTAGCAAAGATTCAGCATCTCAGTAGTCAGTGGAGGATATTTGCTTGCCAGATCTTGGTGAGGCAGATAATTAAATGGAAATGCTACATTTAATCTGCTTCAGTTTGAGATAGATGGGTTATTTGACCAGTATATCCAACAGTACAAAGACATACGGCATAGCAGGAAAGAAAGTACCACAGTGCAAACTGTGCACTCAGTTCCTTCCAGAAGGAAACGACTGCTCACAGTCCAAAGGCTATGCTGGAGCTATGCACTCTAATCAAGTCTGCTTGGCATAAACCAGGGTGTGTGGGTTTCTGATTTCCTGGCACCAGAACAGCCAAATCAGAGGGAAGAACTGGAGGCAACAACATGCCAGTGAGTCACCCATCCATGGAAGGACACTAGTTCCCTTTCTGCTCTGTGGGCTGAGAAGTGCAGAAAGAGACCTGCAACTCAGCCATATTTTCTGCTCTTATGAACACTGACTTTGTGCTCAGATATCCTAAGGGCTGGAGAGAACATTTCTTACAGTCCAAAAGGCAAACAACCATTCTGCAAAGAACTTCAGGGCAAAAAAAAAAAGCATCCTAAAAGCATTATTTTGCAAGGCAGCAGGAAACAGCAAATGCAACGTCCTGCCAGCACCATGTACTCTTCAGAGTGGTACAAAAAACCCCAAAGGACAACACTGATGCAGAAATCTATCAAAATAAGTTTCACATATACTTCCTCCTCAACCACAGGGCAGTTACTGCTGAAACCTCCCCTCCCATTCTTTCAGGCTTTGATTATGTGATCACTATGTCAGCGTAAGTCAGGACAACCATGCCCTTCCCAGCTGCTCGTCCCTACTGTTTTCTTTGTGCCAACTCTAGTGCTCACCTAGCATGCACTAGGCAGATCAGGGAAAGGATTCAGTGGGAAGCCTCACAGGGGTGGGGGGGAAAAAGACAGGGGAAAAAGACAGGGGAAAAAGACAGGGGAAAAAGACAGGGGAAAAAGACAGGGGAAAAAGACAGGGGAAAAAGACAGGGG